>JXTB01000194.1:399590-419022 GCA_002914805.1 Parasponia andersonii | reverse complement strand
TGAAAATTTACTGATAATAGTGACGAAGTTGTTCTGCATTCCAGACATATTCAATCTTTTGTCCACCAGTGCGAGCTAACTTATATGTCTCAGGTCGAATGATGGCATCAATAACATACGGTCTTTCCTAAGAGATTCCAAATACACCAGCATCGTGCTCTTTATTATTAGGTAGGACTTGCCGAAGAACAAGGTCACTAACTTCAAATCCTCTTCTTCTGACTTTAGAGTTATAATATCGAGCAGTGTGCTGTTGATATGATGCGATTCGAAGCTGATACTGCTCGCGCCTTTCTTCTAAAAGATCGAACTCAATCCTCATTAGTATTTGTTGTGATCTTACTAATAGGTTGATCATCGTAGAAAGCTCGCACCAATTTCAACCGGAACCATTACTTCATATCCATAAGCTAAAAAGAATGGACTCTCTCTAGTAGTAGTTCGTTGAGTGGTGCGATAAGCCCATAAAACTTCAGGGAGTACTTCTGGCCAAGCTTCTTTATGCTCTTCCAGCTTCGTCTTTATATTCTGTTTAAGTACTTTATTTATCGCTTTAACCTGTCCATTGGCTTGTAGATGAACAACAGCGGAGAAATTCTTCTTGATGCCTAAGTTGTAGCAGAAGATACGGAACTCATCGCAGTCAAATTGTTTCCTATTATCAGAAATTATGGTATGTGGTATACCATAACGACAGATTATAGATTTGTAAATAAAATCTATCATCTTTTTTACGGAAATGGTACTCAAGGCTTCAGCTTCTGTCCGCTTGGAGAAATAATCGACTGCGACCACTGTATACTTCAATCCACCTCGCTCTAATGGAAGCATTCCGATAATATCAATTCCCCATACTGCAAATAGCCATAGACTAGTCATTGGAGTTAGAGGAACAGGTGGCGTTCTAGGAATAGTTGCAAATCATTGGCATTTGTCACACCTCCTACTAAATTCCATTGTATCCTTCTTCATGGTCGGCCAAAAATACCCTTGTCTTAGAACCTTGTTCGCAAGTGCCTGCCTTCCGAAATAATTTCCACATATTCCTTCATGAATTTTCCCCATAATGTAGTGTGCTTTTTCTTCATTGACACATAACAATAACGGCACACTAAAACTTCCTTGATAAAGCTTCTTATCATAGATAACATAGTGAGCTGCTTTCACTCGAAGTCACTTTACGTCGTCTTTGTTTTCTGGGAGATCGCCATTTTGTATATACTTCATTATAGGATCCATCCATGACGATTTTTTGTCAACCGTCATAGCTATTTGGGGCTCTACTTCAATACTTGGTTTTGTAAGAAACTCGACAAGGACCACTTTTAGTAATTTGGCTTCATTTGTTGAGGCGAGCTTAGCTAGAGCATCTACCCGAGTATTCTTAATGCGAGGAAGAAGTTGAATGTTGTAGGCAGTGTATGTCGAGAATAATCTTTGTACCTCCTGTAAATAAGCCATCATTCTCTCTCCTCTTGCTTGATACTTGCCGCTCACTTGACAAATGACCAGGTGGGAATCATTATATATCTCAATCATTTCGACCTTCATTTCTTGTGCGAGCTTTAGCCTGGCTATCAGTACTTCATATTCTACCTCATTATTTGATGCTAGAAATTTGAAGCGAAGTGCATAATAAATATTGTGCCCTTCAGGACTGATTAGTACTATGCCTACACTAGCTCTAGTCTCGTTTGACAATCCATCGACGTAAAGCTTCTATAATCTTGATAAATCTGTAGCAGGTTTTTTGATTACTTCTGTGGGAAGATTGACATCATATGTGAATTCCGCAATGAAATCTGCGAGAGCTTGCCCTTTAATCACCGTGCGGGGTTGAAAATCGATGTCGAACTGACTCAACTCAACTGCGTACTTAAGTAGTCGTCCTAAAGCCTCGGGTTTTTGCAGAACCTGCTTTAACAGAAAATTCGTGAAAACTTTGATGGTGTGCACATGAAAATAAGGTCGAAGCTTCCTGAATGCGACGATGAGTGCTAATGCCAATTTCTTTATATCTTGATATCTTGTTTCGGTATCGAGCAGTCTTTTGCTTACGTAGTACACTAGTCGCTATATCTTTCAATCTTCTCAAATTAACGTAGCACTTGTCACATATTTTGAAACAGCGAGGTATAAATATAATTCTTCCCCCAGATTTGGCTTTGACAAGAGTGGAGGAGAACCTAAGTGTACTTTTAATTCTTGAAATGCCTGCTCGCGTTCTTCTGTCCACTCGAACCTCTTCAAACCCTTCAATATTTCAAAGAATGGTTGGCACTTATCCGTTGACCTAGATACAAATCGACTCAATGCGGCCACTTTTCCTGCCAGGCTCTACACATCTTTGGGTTTGCTGGGGGATCGCATATCGATTAATGCTTGTATCTTCTGAGGGTTAGCCTCGATTCCTCGCTGGTTGACCATCAACCCCAGGAACTTTCCAGATCCTACCCTGAATGCGCACTTCTGGGGATTTAGCCTCATCTGATATTTTCGAAGAATTTTGAACATTTCATCAAGATGTTGTACGTGATCTTCTGCTTTCTTCGACTTAACCAACATGTCATCGACATAAAGTTCCATTGTGTTGCCAATTTGTCCTGCAAACATGATATTGACGAGATGCTGATAAGTTGCTCTGGCGTTGATGAGTCCGAAAGGCATCTTCTTGTAACAGTATAATCCTCGGTCAATTATGAACAAAGTATGCTCCTCGTCTAGCTCGTACATGGGGATTTGATTATATCCAGAGTATGCATCCATGAAGCTTAAGAGTTCATGCCTCGTGTCTATGAAGCTTAAGAGTTCATGCCTCGATGTTGCATCTATAAGTTGGTTGATTCTCGGAAGAGGAAAACTATCTTTTGGGCATGCTTTGTTGAGGTCGGTGAAATCGATACAAGTTCTCTACTTCCGGTTGGGTTTCTTTACTAAAACTGGGTTTGCAAGCCAGTTTGGATAAAAAGATTCCCTAATGAATCCAATTTCAAGCAGTTTCTCAACCTCTTCTTTCAATGCGACGTAACGTTCTAGATTCATGGCTCTCATTTTTTGTCACACAGGCTTCTTCGTCGTATCTATATTGAGGTGATGACACATGATACTCGGATCAATTCCCACCATATCCAAATGTTGCCACGCTAAGATATCCAAGTTTGATTTCAAAAAAGTAATCAATGAAGCTCGCACAGATTCTAGTAGTTTTGTTCCAATTTTCAGAACTTTCGAAGACCTATCAATCGGTAAATCTTCCAAGTCTTCTATAAGTCCAGTTTTGACTTCTTCATTGATTTTTCGAGGGTCAAGGTCTTCAATTAACGTTCCAGCTGACGCTTCCCTTCATGCTTCTTGTAGTTGGACCATCATTGTGCGACGTATTATATCTTTTTTTGCGAGCTTTATTTAGTTATTATAACAAGTTCTCGCATCATATTGGTTGTCTCGCACTTTGCCTACTCCATGTTGAGTTGGAAACTTCATGTCGAGGTAGTAGATTGAAGTAACCGCTCGAAGCTCCCTCAGTGTTGGTCTTCCTAGTACAACATTAAATGCAGAGGGACAATCCACAACTAAGAATTGGGTCATTACCATTGAAACCCTAAGGTAAGTTCTAACATTGATCATTAACTCAATCATGCCCCTAGTTATTATGCTGTTACCAATGAATCCGTAAAATGGAGTAACAACGGGTTTTAGGTCGTTTTCACTCAAACCCATCTTCTTGAGGGCGTCGTAGTATAAGATGTTGACAATACTTCCATTATTGACCAATACTCGCCAACGCATCATTGTGCGGGTAATAGACCTCCCTGGCATCTTACTCCAGGAAAGTAATATCCATATTTGGTACCCATTCAAACTTTCGTGGTCGCTGCTCGAGATGCATGACATTAGTTAATGGTTGCTGTCGTGCTTCTCATGCGTACCTATCCTGCACTCTCTTAGAATCTCCACCAATGTGCGGTCCTCCGAAAATAGTTCGCATCTCACGTTGAATTTCTGGAGGTCACTGCCGGTTTTTTTCTTACCTTTCATTATTCTGTTTAGTGTACTACTGCAGCCGCCCTTCTTTAATTAATCTTTCGATCTCATCTTTCAGAGCAAAACTTGTTAGGGTAGCGCCTTACTCTATCTCTTTTCATTGATTCCGGTTGACGATATCGCTCCTGTTAGTTTATGACCTCATAGATATTATCTATAGGTGTGTTCAATTCAGTATAATTATTGAACCTCATGGGAGCTCTTGCAATCTCCTACTTCTTCTATTTAGGCTGCTTCTCAGTCGATTGTTCATTACTCCTTTTGTTTGACTTCTTATCATTATTGTTATTGTTTATGTTAGCATCTTTAGCAGCATCCTTTCCTCCTCCCTTTGTCGTCTTATGAAGGTTTTGAGTGAAGATTCTATCCTTAGATGTCGACCAACTCTTCGATAGAAGTCTTCAAGGGTTCTGCATTCTCGCTCTAGTAGCTCTTCCCAGAGTTTTGTCTCTGGTCATACCCCAGCCATTATTAGAGTTAAAACTCCTCCCTCAGGTGGGTTATTGGCCTTTGCCAATTCTGAGGTAAAACGATTTAGGTAAGATCGTAGAGTTTCCTCCGGGCCTTGCCTAATAGCAAATAGACTGACCAATGGAACAGTAAAATTCTTTGCGGCCTGGAATTGCCTCAAGAATGCAGTCTGAAGCTGTTGCCAGGACGAGATTGAACCAGACTTGAGTCCTTGGAATCACTTCTTCGCCGTTCCTGTGAGAGTTACAGTGAATCATCTACAACGTGTGAGATCGTCAACACGATGAAGTTCCATTAAGTCGCTGAGGAGATCCATATGGTCATGTGGATCAGTTTTCCCATCAAAAGTATTTTTCGTGGGAAGTTTAAATCTAGTAGGTAAGGTAGTAGCTCGAACCTCCTCGCTGAATGGCAATTGACAATACCCATCAGCGAGCTCATTGTCCCAGCGAGTAAGTGCATCTAATGCAATCTTCAAATTATGAACATCGACGTTCAGAGAGAGAACATTCTCTCTTACTGATGATAGGAGTGGCCTCTAATCATTGTCACGATATAAGGCAGGTTGGTTAGGTAGGATCTACTACGACCTTAGGGATTCCAATGAAATAGTGCGACGAGATCGACTTCAGTCGTTGTGATGCAATGTGGATCACTCCTCACTACGTCGCTGATCTAGATGTTATCTCAGGTCTATAGGATTCTGTCGAGATTCCCTACTGATCCTTTCAAAGACACTCCTCGATTGATGTTTTTACTCATTGTCTAGACAATCAGCATTGATGGTCAGTCTCCGGGAAGGTTGTCCATGATCACGATCAGTGCTCGAACTTTCAGTACCAGATTCTAGAGGCAAGTCTGCGACCTTGCCTTTTCCCTTGGAGATGCGATCTCCATGACGCTCCTGCAGGTTTTTAAGCTAGTCGCGGTTCCCTGTCTCCAGGATTTGAATTTCTTTCTCAGGTTGTTGAGCAAGACGTTCTCTGAGACGTTCGTGCAGTGGCAGAGTCACCATTTGTCTCTCAGCAAATCGTCGTAGAGAGTCATTAATCTGACTAGTGATTTCCTGAAGGTTCACCAGTACCGCCTCCATGCGATCCTATCTTTGGACAATATTTTTTGGCGCGGTCGCAGTAGGTTGATCCTGAGCAGGATCTACTTACGCAGAAGTAGTACTTTGGGGATGATTTTGGCTAGTTTCGGTGTTTCTGGTAGTATTTCTGGTGTTTGCCATTGTTGAAAGAAGTAGAATTGACAATTTTTTCTACTGGAATAGCCTTTCTTCTAGCACCAATTGTTGATAGAGGATTTGTCAATAATAAATTTGGAAATTGCAAGATGTGGCTTGTGTGTGAAAAGGGTTAATCAATCAAAGCAAATAAATGGACAAGAATTTTATAGTGGTTCAGCACCAAAAAAGATGAGCCTACGTCAACTATTTTTCACTGTTTTTTGGAGAGTTGCAAGAGTTTCGTTAAGTTTCAAGGATGAAATACAGAGTGTTGTCGGGAAAGAAGAAGTAAAAGTCTAAAAAGTTCTAAAAGATTAAAAGAAGATCCAAAGATCCCATACAACTGCATTGAACTCCTTTTATATAGGTGAGGATAGCTCAATGTTTCCCAATTGTGAGAATGGATAACTGTATCATCAGAAAATATAATTTGAGTAACAATATAACTGGGTAATAACTTAAATGAGATGACTGGTCAATCTTGAGAGAGAAAGTTTTGTTTTCCTTTTTTTGTAGATTACACGTTTGACGAAGCTTAGTCTAGTTTCTTTTTCATTCTGGTCGCACTTAACTCGTTCAGAGGAGATTGTACTTAACTTATTCATTGGAGGTCGCACTTAGCTCTTTTGGAGGAGGTTGCTCTTAATCTTACTCCTGCGACCTGACACGTCCACTTGGTCAACTTTTTCCTTTTTGTCATTGACTAACATATAGATTTTAAACCGCACAACAACATATTTCATCTGCCTAAGTTTTATATTCTTCTTCTTTCCCAATTTCTTTATTATGTGCGTATTTGTACTTTTCGCTATGATGAATATGTATGTGTACTTCTTTTCAAAAAAAAAAAAATGTATGTGCACGCAAACAGTGTACATACATCGTCCATGTATATACATTGGTCTCATTTCTCACCTCTAATATAATTTTTCTCTCCTGATAAAGCTATTTTCACACTTTAATTTTGCAATTTGCCTATAGTTTCTAGATCGATTTTAACTATATTGAAAGGAAATTTTATTTTTAAGATGTCACCAACAATTAATACTAAGTATGAGTTACAAAAAACCTGCAAATTGATTAGGCGCTACTAATTTAAGACTTCTTGCTCTTTTAAGTTAATGAATATTGAGAACTAATTTTAGAGAATCAGGGAAAGCTAGAAGTAACCCAATTGCGTTGACGTTCAACTAACCCATTAATCATCACTATAGAAAAAGAGAGTTTTTCCATTAGGCATAGGGGAAAGTGTTCAAATAGAGTCGGACAACAATCGCTTTTCCCAATCCAAAGTCCCATCGCCGATACAACAAAAAAATCATTGGCAAAAGACGCCTTTGCCCACGGAAAAAGACACCGGCAAATGATAAGTGTCAGTAAAAAGTCATTCCCAAAAGTCCTAAGTCAACTATTCAACGACATTTCGCCACTCGTCGGTGAAAGGAGGATTTTTTTTGATGCATTTTTCTGTTGGAAAAAGTTTTTTTTAATTAAAATTAAAAACATTTCCCAATAGAGAAGGTCGTCCGGAAACGTTTCGCTTTAATTAAAATTAAAAACAATTCATGATGAAATAATGCGTCAAAAAAGGTAAATAAATAAAAATTGTTGCCGACGCGCTTTCGATGGCGGAAGGTTTTATAAAAAATAGAAACAAAATTAAATTAATAATAAAATACAAATAAAATTCAATAAAAATACAAATTAATATGCTAAGTACTAGATGGCGGAAGTGGTTTAGTCGGATGCTAAAAGTTGAAGCTCCCCGAGTTGGGCAGCGATCAATGTGGTATGTATTTCTCTCCTGAAATTTAGGAAAACATATATCCTCGAATAAATGAAACAATATCAGAAATTATTTTTTGTTCCCACACTACAATTTATGGGTAACTGTTGTAATGTCGATGGCAACCAAAAATAAATACTATGGGACCTACTCCTAGATCACTTACCACGTGAACGATTAAGTGTTAGAACAGGTCAAAGGGGCACACCGTCCGATACGTCTAAAAGAACCGCTTAAAAGTCACACGAGTCACACGTGATACTGTATAGACCCGTGGGCTGTCGAAGGCTAGGGCCGAATCTATCCCAGATCCTGGACGAGTTCGGCCCAGTCTAATTCTTACCTTGACAGCTGGGTGCCAGGAGCTTCGAGAGTCTTCCAAGATCATTGGAAGCAGCGCACTGCTCCAAACCCAGACAGGGTATCTAATACAATCCTGAATAGATGTGCGCATTAGGCAAACCGTCCTTATGGGTCCATGGGCAGTCGGAGGCTAAGGCCGAATCCACCCCAGACCCTGGACGAGTTCGGTCCAGTCTAATGCTTACCTCTATAGTTGGGGGTCAGGAGCTTTGAAGGTCTTCTGCTAGAAGATCATTGGAGGCCGCGTATTACTCAAAATCCAGACAGGGCATTTAATGCAATCCTAGATAGGTGTGCGCATTGGGCAAACCATCCTGACAAGACAACGGCTTGTCAAAGTCTCGCCCCCGTCAGGCTCGAGCCATAGGGGACGACGGAAAGCAGGTCACGACGATGCAAGAGAAATTACGGTAACCACGGCCAGTAATTTCTAGAGTAAGTCATGATAAGAAAAGGTACTCGATCCTGGGATTAAGAGACAGAAGACTCTCAGTTCTAGGACTATATATATATATGAGTCATGCATCCCCTAAGGATATATACATATACAGAGAGAGATATACAAAAATTTATAAATAAGAGAAAAATTTAATCTTTGCTACTCAATCTCAGGGATAAACATCCGACTTAAGCATCAAAGAGTCTTTTCAGGCGGCCACTCCCGCCTCTCCGATACGACCTGAAGTCAAAAGCATTCTGGGATAGCAAGGATACGTGGATAGTTGGTAGATACAGCATCAGCAGTTCAGAGACACATGGATAGCTGGTAAGAATCGTCACCAACACTATATTTCTAAAAATATATGTAGAGGTACGAATAAGAATCGTTTCCACGGAAAATATCTAGTCTAATTTTATGCTATGCCAACAAGAATGTGAGAAAAGGGTTTTGAATTTAATGAAAACAATTTTAAAGGAAAAAAAACTAAGGAAGAACTCAAATTGAAATATCGAATTCAATCAAAAGAACAAACTTAGGTCTAAATCAACATCCACCATTGGAATTTTACAACTGATCATCGATGCTAGTATATCAATTCATACTTTGAATATTCACCATTGGAACTATTTTCCTATCTCTCCTTAGTCATAGTTAATTAGAAAACATGTGATCTAATTAGTCCTAACTACTAAATAACCCAAGACAAGCGCTAAAGATTTAATCTAGTAGCAGTCTTAATAATTAGAGAGAGACCAATGAAACTAAACAACACAAGCACAAACGGTTGTATTTAATTTAGTCGAACGTTCTTCCTAAGATCTAATAATTTCTAACACAGAAAATCATTAAATCTTAATTGCTTCACAAATTAGAGGGATGAAACAATTACGGATTTGATTTCTAACCTAGCAGTAGATTGCAACAAATAATAAACTAGTAGGCCTCCTAGTAATTAAACGAGACAATCATAAGTATAAGAACAAAAGAATATCCAATACACAAAGCATAAATTAAACAATAAAAATAAATAAATTATATCTCACAGTTTTATTGATTCCGAGGATTCCGTTTCCTTCGACCAACTATAAAAGTTTAGCCACGTATGGCCATGATGAAAACTCGAAGAAGAAGTTAGAAAAGAGATGAGAGAGAGGCATGTGTGAAGTGTGATGATTTCTCCCCCCTTTATACACGTTAATTCACCTATTAGAAGCCTACAAAATCTCCTAAAAATATGCTAAATATTATCATAAAGTAACAATATTCAAATATGAATATAATATGTGTTGTTTCGATAACCGGATCAAAAGTTACGGCCGTTTTACTGAAGCACACTCAAAATTCTCTAATTCAGCCAGAAATTTCTTGATTCTTCTCTTCTCTCTTTTTTTTTTTTAAATTGAGAATACAAATAATAACGGAAAACACAAAGGCTAATTGAAAAATACAAAGAACAGATTTCGGATTCAAAACCAAACAAGGAATCTGAATTGGCTACGACTAGAACAGATCAAGTTTATATTTTTTTTTTGAACGATTAGATGAAAGAAAGAAGAAAGAATATAGACTGGTTTTGACTAGGAAAACAAAGGATAGATTAAACCTGAGACTAGAATCCGTCTCTTGATACCAAATGATATGAACCCCGCTAACCTGTGACGAAACCCGAAATACGAAGTATGCCTGGGACCATTCTACAATTAGATTTAGATAGAAAGTCTTGACCCAATAGCTATAAAGAGATGTGAATCTTGGTATAAGGAAGACGCCACAATTAAGGATGAAGAACTCGATTGATGAGTCAAAGGATGAATGCCACAAAGAATTTTGATAAGTTCGAATAAATTCTCAAAGAACCAAAGAGAAATTGCTCTCAAATTTTAATTAATTGTAATCTGATGTTATTGAATGAAAAGTATACAATATATAGGACTAGGCCACGAAATTTTAATCCTAAAAAGACCCTAAAATGCCCAAGGTAACTTACCCAAATCAGAAAAGGAAAGTTGGAAAGTATCCGTCTAATAACTACCTAAATTCGGCCTCAATTAAAGGGTATCAATCTGATTTTATTCCCTTAATTTTCAGCCTATTACATGCCACTAAACAAATAGAAATAAGCAAGTAAATCGTTTTGGGTAACTACCAATTTGCACTTAAAATAACGAAAATAGGAATGTAAACTATGACTTGGTGTCCAAGTCTTTACAAAATCAGATTTCTATGTGCCAATTAACTGTCTTGCACTTAAAATAAGCTTGTTCTAGGCTTAGAAGTCTGTTCATCTCCATCAATGGGTCTCCACGTACATGCATGAGCCCTAATGCCTTGAATCAGTCCACTTAATGCATTTTTGAATCTCTTTGCATGTGTTCTTGTAAGTGGACCAATAGGAACTTGAATAGGATCCGCACTCCATGCATTCGTGCTTGTCATATCCTCATCAATACCATAAATCTATTGTAAACCCATTCATATCATAATGATGAACAATGCTCCACTAGCTCTATGGCTTGGGTAAAAGTATTGTTTTTCGAGTTTAAAGTTTATAACATGGGTTCATAATAAACGAAAAAGGCTAATAAAGCTAAAAGGGGGTCCAACAAAGGTAAAATTAAATATAAGGTAGGCTATTTTGCTTGTATAGCTTGTAACAAAGAGGGCCTTAATTATATTCATGCATGCATGTATCAATATGACTTCAAAGAGAATCAAGGCAAGTTCTAGAAAAACAAATCCATGGAAAAATATCTCATATGAAAGAAAATAGTGAGATTGATATGGATGTGTCAGTCTAGAGGCTCAAAATCTCACTAGCTTAGTCTACTAAATTTACTCACTACCATTCATAAGGAAAATAACTAGACTAATTAATTCTAAGTTGGAAGATTACTTATTCAATCATGTTATGCATTTTTTTAAAAATAAATAAATAATTAATTAATTAAAATATAACCTAAATCCCCTCCCCCATACTTAAAAATTACATTATCCCCAGTGTAAGTTGAAGTGCAAAGAAAAAGGAAAAATAACGAAGATATAAATACAAAAATAAGAAAAATGAACTCCCCTTGAGTTGCCTCCTAAGCAGCGCCTTTGTTTATTGTCATTGGCTCGACTCAATGCTTCCTTCTTCAATCAGATAAATTGGATCCTCAAGGTCCAATGTAGCCACATTCTCTACTTAGAAATTTTCACAGAAAGGCTTAAGTCTATGGCCATTCACCTTGAACACTTTAGAAGTTAATAACTTTGAATTTCTACTGCACCATGAGGAAAAACATTAGTAACAACAAAAGGTCCAATCCGACGAGGACACAACTTACCCAGAAACAAATGATGCCGTGAATGGTATAGGACTTTTTGACCAACTTTAAACTCCTTCCTAAAGATCATCTTGTCCTGAAAAGCCTTTGTCTTTTCCTTGTAAATCTGTGCACTCTCATAGGCATCATTGCAAAGCTCTTCTAACTCTTGTAGTTGCAACTTCCTTTGTTCTCAACTTTCATCCGTCTTCAAGTTGAAACTCTTGATAGCCCAATAAGCCTTGTGTTCTAACTCAGCTAGAAGATGGCATGGTTTCTCAAACATCAACTGGTAAGGCGGCATACTAATGGGCATCTTATATGCAGTCCTGTATGCCCACAAGGTATTATCCAAGCATAAACTCCAATCTTTTCTACTTGGATTGACTGTCTTTTCAAGGATGGACTTGATCTCTTAATTTGACACTTCTGCTTGTCCACTAATAGGCAGTTGAATTCTTGTGGGTCACATAGTACTTTCTCAGCAAAGTTTCCACAATTCGATTGCAAAAGTGAGTGCCTCGATCACTTATTAAAGCTCTTGGAATTCCAAACCTGGAGAATATGTTAGACTTGATAAAATCTGTTAGAACTTTAGAATCATCAGTTCTAGTAGCTTTAACTTCCACCCATTTCGAGATATAATCAACTGCAAGCAAAATATACACATAACCGAAAGATATAGGGAGTGGTCTCATGAAATCAATGTCCCAAATATCAAAAATTTCACAAAATAATATAGGAGTTTGTGGCATCTCATTCCTTTGGGATATATTACCTGTATTTTGAAAATGATCACATGATTTGCAAAACAAAAAAAAAATATGAATCTCAGAATAAAGATGGCTAATAGAAACCACATTCTAGCACTTTTCTCACTGTCCTTTTAGCTCTAAAGTGATCTCCACAAGTATAAGAATGACAAAAGGTGAGAATAGAAATAATTTCATTTTCAAGAACACACCTTCTTATCACTTGATCTACATAATGCTTCCATAAATATGGGTTATCCCACACATAGTATTTGGCATTACTCTTGATCTTATCTCTTTGAGCCTTAGACAAACCTGGAGGCAACATATTAGTGATGAAATAATTTACAATATTCGCATACCAAGGTAATGTCACACTCGTGGACAAAATTGCTCGTCAGGGAATGTTTCCTGTAGAGGAAGTTTATCCTCCACATGAATACAACGTCTCAAAATGATCTACGACACGATTTTTTGTTCCTCTTTTGTCTTTCATCTCCAAATCAAATCGAATCAAGAGAAGTATCCATCTTATTAATCTTGGTTTTGCCTCTTTCTTCATCATCAAATAATGAAGAGCTGCATGATCAGAGTAAACAATGACTTTAGTACCAACCAAATATGATCAAAACTTTTCTAAAGCAAAAACAATAGCTAAAAGTTATTTTTAAGTAGTAGAATAATTTCTCTGAGCATCATTCAAAGTCTTTGAAGCATAATAAATGGCATGAGATGCTTTCCCAATTCTTTTTTCCATTAAGTTAAAAAATTTCATATACTAAAGAATCAATCAAATCAATAGAATAAACAAGATTATCATCATCAGAATATTTCATTGCATTATAAATATTAAACTTCACAATTTCACCATCAAATTCTATGGTAAGTATGCCACTATGAACATCTATCTTAGTCTTGGATGTCTTTAAGAATGGTCTTCCTAAGAAAATAGGAGTAGTTTGATCACCATTCTCCATATCAAGCACATAGAAATCAACAGGGAAATTCAAATCATTAACTTTTACAAGAAAATCTTCAATTACACCCTTAGGATAGGCATTAGATCTATCAGCCAATTGAATCACAACACCAGTTTTATTTTAAGGTCCAAGTTTCCAAGAAGTATATATAGAATATGGCATAACATTGATAGAAGCTCCTAAGTCTAACCTGGCCTTCTCAAATCTAGTGTTACCTACCATAAAAGGGATAGTAAACATGCCTGGATCTTTGCAATTTGCAGGGAGTTTTCTTTGAATAACTGTAGAAACATTCTTCCCTACTCTCACCTCCTCACATCTTTTAAGTTTTTGTTTCCTCATATGTGTATACAATTCTTTTAAGAATTTAGCATAACGAGGTACTTGTTTAATAGCATCTAAAAGTAGAATATTTACCTCGCATCTCTGGAAAGTCTCATATAAATCTTTACTTTGCTCATCCTTTCTAGATTTTACTAAAGTCTGAGGAAAAAGAGGTAATCAGAAAGAGGTGGGAAATTATGCTTAGGTATGTCATTAGCATTGGGAAAATTCCTATCTGCAACGGTATTTTTCTTATTTTCTTGCTTTGATGATGTAGGGAATGCCTTTACTGGAATGTCAACTTGTTTACTACTTGCACTTGCATTTTCTCTTGGATTTACCACTATTTGAGAGGGTAATTTCCCTGAACTTTGTGCCTCTAGTGACTAATTGCAGTTGCCATTTGGCACATTAGATTGTTCAAACTTTGAATACTTGCCCTCACCTTTGCTTGAAATTATTTCATCTCCTATTGAAATTGCAAAGTATTAGTGGCAAGAGACTTTATAATATCTTCTAAAGACATAACAAAATTAGAAACTTGGCTCAATTATTGTCTAGGGAGGTACGGCTACTTATATTGCTAGAAACTTGGGCGGTTTTGAGTTGTGGGCTGATTCACTTGTGGATTAGGATAGCTAAAATTGGGGTGATCCCTCCATCCTGGGTTATACATATTAGCCCAAGATTGACTACTCAAGAAAGGGGATGAATTGGGTTTTAAAATTTTTTAGGAAACTTTTTAACTATGTAAATCCATAGACCACTATTTTAAAACTTTGAGGCTAAATGAACAATAATACAAAATATATAATAATAATACCAAGTCAACTAAGTACAATAAATATTAAACACACAATTAAATAGCTTGCATTATAGTAAAGAGTGTAGGAATAGAGAAAATATAAACTCAGTTTTTACGAGGTTCGATAAACACTACGGTTTACCTACGTCCCCGGTCCTCGGCAACTTATTTCGAGATTTCCATTATCGGATCAAGATTATGGGCTTGATCAACCCTTGTACAAACGGGGTGAATTATTCTTAGGCACACCCTAGCCGTTATAATAGTCTTGACTTCAGCTCTATCACGCCTAACATCGGATTGTTTTGACTCTAGTGATAACCTCATCTACATGGATTGTTTAGACAGTAGTGCTAATCTCACCTACTCAACAGTTATTTAGACTCTAGTGGCAACCTCATCCAAATCAGCTTGTTTATAAATTCGGTGCTAACCTCACCCATGTACGGGTTGTTTATAACTCCAGTGCTAACTTCACCTCAACTCAATGGTTTTACAATATAGGAGTGAACACACTCAAGAACTCTCCTCTCAAAAGTAATGAATACATTTTTGGCTTAAGAGATTTGAGTACAATGTACAATGAATGCTCTAAAATTGGCTCAATATGATTTGAAAGTATAATTAATGTGAAAATAGACTAAGATAATTTGAGAGTAGATGAATATCAATTTAGGTTCATACTCTTGTCTTAAATGCTATCAAATGAGGCTCTATATATAAATATCCAAGAAAACTAACCGTTTATAGTCATTAATAGCTTTTTGCTAAACGTTTGGTCGATCAAAATTAAAGCTAGTCAACAAAAAATATAGTCGTTAGAGTTTAACACGTCAGTTCAACTCCAATGGTCATTTCTGTCCACTGGTCTAAAAAGTAGTCGACCAACTTTGGTCGACCACAAAATCTGATTTTGGTCAATTTTGGTTGTTTTTCAATCTCTGACAGGATTTTTGGCAATTTTCAAATTTTAATAGCTTTAGGCTTTTTTCAAAAACTGATTTCTAAACTTATTTTAAACACTTTAAAAACATTAGAAATCAATTTGAAAAAATTATTTTGACTATTACAAACTTGTTTTAGATTCATAAAGATATTTAACAATAATTTAGAAAGTATTCATACCAAAACATATTCTACTTTGCAAATAGAATATCTCCTTTTAGCCTAATCAAATAGTCATGATTTCAAATATATTTATAACTTATTTAAACTTAAGAAATCATGTTTCAAAGAATATTTTTTCCATTCAAAATTATTATTTTCTATAATAAAATAATTATTTTAAGCATAAGATAGTTTGAAATCTCTTTAGAAAAGTATGAAATGCAAAGAAAATTTTTGTGTAATGAGCAAAATTAAATACAAGACTAATTATGAAATATACCCTATCTAAACATGGTCTTGTATCTTGATTACCTATCTTTAAGCTTGATTCTAATATATACACTATGTATCCATCTTCAAGCTTGATTCCTTGATTAACTTGAGCTAGAACTTTAAAGCTATTTTATTACATACTCAAGTTAAATCATAATATTAAATCAAATGTTTGTTATCTTTAAAATAAGAGCGAGTAAGATCGAAGCCTTAATTTTTCAACAATCTGTCCCTTTTTGAAGATGACAAACATTGATTTATGAGATAAAATAAAATATGAAATGAGGATAAGAAAGTATGACATTTGACAAGTTTAGACAAGTTTATCTTATTCCTTATCATATTTTAAGCTCAATCTCAAAATATTCTTGAAAAAGTAAAAGAGACTTGCTCCCCCTTTTTAACTCAATTAAACATCAAAAGCATATTATGAGAAAATATAAAAATGTGTGCTAAATAAAGTTCTCTCCCTTAAAATATGCATACTCATAAATAAATATTTTTCTCCCAATATTCATAAATCAACATTATTCTTCCCCTTTTAACATCATTAAAAAGATAGAAATAAATTTCAAATAAGATGTCACATGAAAAATAATTTATCCCTTTAGAATAAGATTCTCGTCATATTATTAATTCAATATATTACTACTCTCTACAATTGAATTCATGACAAGGGTATAAGATAGAGTAATACACAAATAATTTTCTCCCCATATGAAAAAAATAGTATGACAAGTTAAACTAAACAGAGATAACGAAGAATCTAAAATTGAACAATCTTCAAAATAAGAATAACAATTATCAAACAAAAGATTGAACAATAATATGATAACAAAATGAAAACAAGAGCATTCTTTTTAATTTTTAGCAAAACTTCATCTATTAATTATAAGTGTAACAAATATAGTTTATTCAAAATAGAGAAGTTTCATCACATCAAGATCATAAAAGTTCTAGCACAAGGTGAAAATAATTTTATTGAACATCATGAAAGCTCTAACACAATTTTTACTTATTGATTACATATTTCTAGAAGTATAATTAATCGTAAATCATATGAGAAATTCCAACATTAAAGCATAATAGTGAAATAATTTTTTTTTCTTCAATTTCATCAAGCTGTAGAGAGCATATCATAATTTATGGAAATTAATAATGACCAATTTAATACAAGCAAATTATAAATATATTCTCCTCAATATATGAATTATGATCATTCATATATGTGAGATATCAATGGCAAAAAGTAAAATCATAAGCATAAGGCATTCAAACTAAGAGAAACATTTAAGAAAATAATTTATTTATTCATTAACTCTTAACATAGAATTTAAACTTTCGTTAAAGCTCAAAGAATATCAATCTAAATCTTGAAAGTCAAAAAACAAAAATCAAAATATGATATTTATCAAAAGATTTACTTATGTTATGTCATTGGATGAATAATCATACACAAATATTAAGAATAACAAAGTTGCAAAATATAGTCACTGAATTCAAGCAATATCATTTTAGTTCTAAAATTAACTTTCATACATTTATGTATATATAAGAATAAAATATATATCACCAAAAGAAATCAAATTATTCAATTAATGTATTCGGAATTTGTCATGAATAACTATCAATGATTTGCACAAAAATAAGAGTATAAGTAATATGCATTGTGCAAGCAATTTATATATTAATTGGACTCATAAATAATTCAAATAAAATCATACATACCATCATTCCAAAAATTCTTCATCTTCTCTGTGTTGAGGTTGGACTTAATCATCATCTTTAATTTGTCTTTAAGCTCTAATTATATACCATACTTACAATAATATCATCTATGCTTTTCTCCTTGGAGAAGTCATTAGTCTCATCAAATATCATATGCATAGATTCATCTAATACTTAGTTCTTTTGTTGAAAAACTCTCTTTATGCATTACTAGTAGTAGAGTAACTAAGAAAAGGTTCAGTATTAGATTTTGAATCAATATTTTCAATTATCTTTGTTTTTTTCTTTTTCTTTTTTCAAAAAAGAACAAAGTATTTGCGTCCAAAGACTCTAAAATAACTAATATTAGGTTTTTGATCATTTCAAAACTGATGATGGTATTTTAAAACATAACAGATAGTCTTGATGACTTTGGTACAAAAATATTTTAGTAAAACTTTTGCATTCGACATAGCCATTTCAAAACTAATCAAGAAAATCATGTAAAGCCCCTTTTCTTAAAAAAAAAAATTAAGTACCTCAAGAGCATAAAAAAATTGATTTACTTTCCAAAGTAACATACATTATAAATCTTTTTATTTCCAATAATAAAATAGACTAAGTAAATCATAACAAGATTTCTTTAGAAAAGTTTTGAAATTGTAACCATACTAACATGTCCAAATCTTATATACCATAATCAATAAAAATTTCTTTTAAAACAAAAAAATTATCTTGCCTTGAAAAACCTTTTCATAATAATTTTTGATCAAAAGAAATATTCTCATTCATTCAAAATTTCAAGTTGAGCTTTGAAAGGTCAAAAAAAAAAAAACTCAATAGTCTAATCACATAATTGACAAATATTTTACAAGTATTTCTAGTAAGACATTTTCAAATATAAGCAAAGAAATAATACTGATATTACATATGCTAATGATCTTATTTTTTGTCTTCTCTCGAAAAATAAAATATCCACCATCATTTCTTTGTGAAAATTCAGAGCTTAGTGAAGTCATCGGTCAAGTATTTGGAGCAACCACTTTCTTACTTGTACCTACAATAAAAATTTAAATTTAGAATTTTGATACCCACTAACTTTGGATCCCTAGGAGTTAGTCTTTGAATTCTTTGGTACCCATTCCTATTTGACACTAAAATATGCATTTTTCTTGATGGAGTAAGAAAAGCTTGTATGGGTTGCAATAAGTACATGTATGTTTTGAGTTACTATTAGATGTTGCTTTGACAAAATAATTTTTGAGATACTTTTATTTTATAAAGGGTTTGTATCCTATACCTTATTTGTCAAATACACATCTTTGTCCACCAAGCATTAAATCAAAATTCTTCTTTCTATTGGTGAAATGGTAGAGAATATTAGTTAAATCTAAGACTTTTTCTTTTAAGGAAGTATTTTCATTTTTCAAAGATACACATATATCACATATCAAAATAACTTCCTTTTCTTTTGACAATTTCTTAAGTTCTTTTGATAAAAGAGATAATTTCTTCTTGAGAGCATTATTCTTGAAAATGAGTTTTTCATAGTTTTTATGTAAATTATTGAAATCACTCAATAGATTTTCATAAGATAAATCAATCACTATCATTTTCACTGAAGTTACTACTAGTATCACTACCATCAAAAATCTCATTTTTAGGTCCAAGAGAGCTTACCTCATTGTCAATTATCATGAAGCATATGTTGCCAATCTCTTCTTAAATTTCTTTACTTAATTCATCATTTCTATTATCAATACATGTGGTCTTCACTTCCTTTTCTCCTTCCCTATTTTGATTTTTGTTCTTGATCATTGTGATCTTATGAGAAATATGATG
>JXTB01000194.1:368481-399130 GCA_002914805.1 Parasponia andersonii | reverse complement strand
AGAAAGATGCTAGGGCCCCATAACCCCAACGATCCACTCCATAGAATTGCTTCTGTGGCAGCTCGAACCCGTGACCTCGCTTTGATACCATAGCTTAGGACCAAGCACTTACCACTTGGCCAAAAGCTATACTTGTTAGACAAGACGCAACTTTATTTTCTTATTACTTGGCAATGCAGAACCCTATACTAAGTGGTGGGTAGACATGGGGGGCTGCACGTTTGTACCAATGGGTCGGACTGTTAATCCTGAGGCAATTAGTCCTACAAGCGCACAAAAGGATGTTGGGCCCCATAACCCCAACAATACGTGCTCGAATAGGGATCATACTTTCTTTGTGGTTGTCCATGAAAATCACCCGCCACATTCACTTGCTCAATGGGCTCCTCTTGAAGAGTTGGGCACAAATTAGTTGGATGTCCTTATACCGAACAAATCCCACAAGCCTTTGCCTTGTGCATATTATCTACAGCCATTTGACGAGCAAGAGAAGTTAGACTTGCAATTTGTTGTCCAAGAAAGGAAATATTTGCCTCATTAACATGCTTTGATGGAGTGTCAAGCCTAGTGCCAAATTGTTGAGAATTGGTCGCCATATTTGCAATCAAATTTCTCGCGGCCTCAGGAGTTTTATCCACCAAAGCTCCTCCACTAGCAGCATCAATCATGCTCCTTTCAGTAGGCAAAAGGCCCTCTTAGAAATACTGGATAAGTAGTTGCTCACTACTTTGATGATGGGGGCAGCTTGCACATAATTTTTTGAAGCGTTCTAATATTCGTGTAAGGACTCTCCGTTGTGCTGCCTTACACCACAAATTTCTTTTTGAATGTTGGCTGCCTTTGAAGCTGGGAAATATTTTTTCAAAAACAATCTCTTCATCTCGTTCCATGTGGTAATACTTCCGGAGGGTAGATAATAGAGCCAATCCTTAGCTGAATCCTTCAAAGAAAACGGAAAAGCTCTTCATTTTATTTGCTCTTCAGTCACCTTCACACTTGTGCATGCCACATGAAACTCCTTTAGATGCTTGTGAGGATCTTCACCTGCAAGGCCATGAAAAGTGGGCAAGAGATGTATTAGTCCAGATTTTAATTCAAAAGTAGTCGTAGCATCTAAAGTAGGAAACGTTATGCATAAGGGTTGTTGATTCAAATCAGAGGCAGCAAGCTCCTTCAAAGTTCGATTTCCAGCCATGACTTCCTTTTATTCTAAATCAAAATTGCTAGCAAATAGGGAATCAAGAGCTAGATTGTTCTCTTCAGAATTTCTCCGAGCTTTTCTCCTTAACTTGCGCAAAACTCTCTCTATTTCTGGATCGTATTGCAAATCACTCTGATTAGAAGATCGAGTTATAGACATAAGAAAATAATAATAATCAAAGAATCTCTTAATAAACCATAAAAGAAAAAATAGAAAAAAAATCTAGAGTGATGAAAATATAAATAAAATTCTATGCTAAAACACAAACAATCAAAGCAATTTTTAAATTCAAGAAATAAGGATCACAAAAAGCATAAAAGGAATAAATCTCCCCAGCAACGGCACCAAACTTTGGTGTGCTGTTGAAGGCAACCAAAAAAAATCCTATACTTCTAAAAATACATGTAGTGGTGCGAGTAAGAATCGTTCTCACGGAGAGTATCTAATCTAGTTTTATGCTACATGAACAAGAATAGGGGAAAAGGGTTTTGAATTTAACGAAAACAATTTTATGAAAAAAAAAACTTTTTATGAAAAAAAAAACTAAGGAACAATTCAAATTGAATTATCGAATTCAATCAAAAGGACAAACTTTGGTCTGAGTCAACATCCACCATCGGAATTTTACAACTGATCGTCGATGCAAGTATATACCAATTCATACTTTGAATATTCACCATTGGAACTATTTTCCTTTCCTTCCTTAGTCAAAGTTAATTAGAAAACATGTGATCTAATTAGTCCTAATTACTAAATAACCCAAGACAAGCACTAAAGATTTAATCTAGTAGCAGCCTTAAGAATTAGAGATAGATCAATGAAGCTAAACAACACAAGCACAAGCCATTGTATTTAATTTAGTCGAACGTTCTTCCTAAGATCTAATAATTTCTAACGCAGCAAATCATTAAATCTTAATTGCTTCACAAATTAGAGGGATGAAACAATTACGGATTTGATTTCTAACCTAGCAGTAGATTGCAACGAATAATATACTAGTAGGCCTCCTAGTAATTAAACGAGACAATCATAAAAAGAAGAACATCCAATACACAAAGCATAAATTAAACAATAAAAATAAATAGATTAGATCTCACAGTTTTACTGATTCCGAGGCTTCCGTTTCCTTCGACCAATTATAAAAGTTAAACCACGTAGGCCCATGATGAAAACTAGAAGAAGAAGTTAGAAAAGAGATGAGAGAGAGAGAGAGGCATATGTGAAGTCTGATGATTTCTCCCCCCTTTATAAACGTTAATTCACCTATTAGAAGCCTACAAAATCTCCTAAAAATATGCTAAATATTATCCTAAAGTAACGATATTCAAATCTGACTAATTAAGAAAAATATTAAAAATAAAATAAAATCTTAATGTAAATAAGAAATTGGTGATTTCAGCTGTAATTTTCGTGCATCATATCTGGAAACTTCAGAAAATAAGCCATGTTAAATCTGGGTATTAGACTTGCAGGCCAAGAAATGTTCCAAAGCGTCAACAGTGCAGGTACGGTAAGTTCAAGCTCAATTTCGACCTTGATGCAGCCAGAGATCTCAAAATGCAAAACATGAAAGTTGTAGACATTTTTCTTATATTTTCAATACATCTTGAATTATCTCAATTGGAGCCTGGACGAGAGAGTTATACCAATATTACGATGCAGTGTCGAAATTGTCAAAAATCGCCCAATTAGCTTCGTTTTCCACTTAACTCCTTTATTTGCATCCCAAATCAATCAAAATATAAGAATAACGAGTACATTTAGGCACCAAATTCGTATAAAAGACAAAACATTAAGGGAGAAAAACATGATATTTTGCATTCCCATCAGTAACTCCTATAAAAATTGAGAGATAATAGCTACTAGCCCATGTCTAATGTATCAATCAACATATAAATGGAATAAACTTCTTAATTGAAAAACTATTTTTTTCCTAATAGTTAAGCTAGAGTTAGTTTCAACGGCTTTCATTCAATGTCTTTTTATTTCAATACCTAAAACAAGAATAGCTTATAGCTAATTGATAATTCAACTTTCTTTTATGTTATCGTCTCCATAATATAGAAATCTAGCCTTTGCCCTGACAATTTTTTTTTTTGAAAGGTTGTGCACAATATTACGAATAAATTATAAATTAGTGAGTATGAGTATAGTTCCCACGAGTACTGTGTTTACTAATTACTAAAATTATCTAACTCTAATTTTATTTGAAAATAAATTAAAAAGAAGGTTTACGCAAAAATTAAATAAATCAAAGCAAAATAAAATAAATAGAACTTCAAGAGAATAAAGAATTAGAGTTTCCAATTTCACCGAGACTAATCTTATCAAAATCTCCTAGTTAATTAAATTAAATTCTATTCTATATATTGACAATGAATTTCTCTAATTTAATTATTAATCTTTCTCAATCATTAATAATTTAATTCAACTAACAAAGTCATACATTTCTGTCAAAACTCTAAACTAGTCAAATTTCGTTAAGAATAGGAAATTTATAGGTACTAACAAATAGCATAAATATCTTTATCTTATATTAAATTCATGGCATTCGAATTAGGTCAAATTTAATTATCACTTTTTAGTCTAAAATTAAATTTAAAATCATGCAATTGTTGATCAGACAATCACAAGCATTAAGCATAAATTAAAACACTCAACATACATTGGAATAAAACTCTAATTTAATTAAACTAAGAAAATTTAGACATCCTTAGTCTGGCTACATCGTAGCCGTAGAAAAAGAAATTAGTGCATAGCTAAACTAAAAATAAACATTGAAAATAAAAATAAAGAGCATTAAAAATAAAGAGAATAGAGAAAAAGAATAGTGAATTTGAGTAGAAGCACTCTCGTCTTCAGCTCGTAGTATCCCTCTTCTTGAATTCTCTCTCTAAATCTCTCTAGACTACTATTTTCTCTCTCCAGAATGGTTTGCTATTGTTTCTTCTATACTAGTCTATTTATAGCTGAGTTTGAAGTGTTGTACAAGTTTTCACATTTCTAAATATGTAATCTCATTGGTCAGATGATGTAATATCTCCCACAATTTTCTCTATCTTTTTCTCTCTATACCCCCTATTGCCTCTATGCCATATCTAATGGACGAGATCACTTCTCTTCTTCATTTATTCATCACGTGACTGAATTTTGTTTTATCCAAGACTTAATTTCTTGTTTTTCCTTTTAAATTCAAATTCAAACCTAAACTAAAAAAAATTACCTAAATCAAATAAAATTAAAAATAAATAAAAATCAAATGAAATTACTTGAATTATTTAAAATCTAAATTAAAATTTCTCAAAGCCACAAATTTTAACAAGTCAAAAAGTATAAATAACACTATTTTTTGTAGAATTATCATACCCCAAACTTGAATTTTTGCTACTCTTCGAGCAAAAGAAGAAAAATGTAAAAACTAAAATCCCAAAACTAAAAACTTTAGCAATGACTTATTTATATTATACTAGTGTTTCTATCAAAAATCAGACACTTTAATAATTTGAGACACATCATTCCCGTTGAGATAGATAAATACTAAAACCTATATTAAATAAAGTATTCCATCTTTATTCACAGATTGTAAACTAGTTAATTTAAACTCAGATAAAAAAACAAATCTCTCTATAATTAACACTCATTCATGTTTGTTTCTTTATACAAAAATAAAGTCATGGAATCTTTTTCAGATAAATAAACTATTCAACTGAGACAATTTAATTTAGTAAATGTCATAATTGCATATAAGAGAAAGTTATTTATATTAAAAAAGTAAAATTAGAAATTTGATTTTTAGGGCAAATTTCCCAACACATAGGAAGTTGCACACTCTGTAGCTTCTGCTTTTGAAAACTTGGAATGGATAATACAAGCTTTAAGAGGTTCTTTTGAATGCTCAGCTTTAAATGATTCTGCTACTATATTGTTCATCGCATCAACTCGAAAGCAATCATCAGATTCACATGGATGCTTAATTGCTTTAAAAATATTGAAAGTGACTTCTTTATCTTGGACTCTTAAACACAGCTCACCTCTTTGCACATCAATCAGTGCTCACCCGATTGCTAAAAATAGTCTTCCTAATATGAAAGTAGTATTCTTATCATCTTCCATGTCAAGCATTATAAAATAAGCAGGAAAGATAAACTTGTCGACTTTTACTAGTAAATCCTCAATTATTCACCTAGGGAGCTTGATTGAGTTGTCTGGCAATTGCAATGAAACTGTAGTAAGCCTCGCCTCCCTTAAACCTAGCTTCTTATACACTAAAAGAGATATTAGATTTATGCTCACTCCCAAGTCACATAATGCCTTCTCAAACTCTACATTACTGATAGAGCAGGGAATCGCAAAACTATCCGGATCTTTAAGATTTGAGGATAATTATTTTTTTCGTAAAATAGCACTACACTCTTGAGTAAGCGCAACTGTCTTATACTCCTCCAACTTCCTCTTATTCGAAAGAATATCCTTCATTAATGTGATATAACTCGACATTTGGACTAAGGCATCTACGATTCAAATGTTTATATAAAGCTTCTTAAAAGTCTCCAAAAATTTAGAAAACTACTCGACAAGCTTTTTTTTTGAAGACATTAAGGGTAGAGAATCAGAGGAATATATGATAGAGGGTTATATGGGAATAACATAGATTTCTGCCTTTCCAGCTCAGGTTGAGATATCTCAGATTGGCCTTGGGGTTGTGCCAATTATTTACGATTTATGCTAATTGGTGATAATTGAGCAAAAGATGGTGGGTTAGCTGAAATTAGTTGGCTTGGTTTCTCTACTTACTTCCCACTCCTTAAATTATCGCATTACATTGCTCTTTGGGATTCACATCTGTAATACTTGGCAACAAACCCTTAGGTCTTCTAGAGAGTACTTTAGAAATTTAACCAATTTAGACTTCTATGTTTTTTATAGATACCACATGACTTTGTAGAGTTGTCTCTTGTCTTTGTACTTGAGTGTTAGTTTTTGACATGAACTGAATTATGCTTGCAATGAGTTATGCAAGAGCATCTTCTAGTAAAATTTTGTTAGATTAAGGTGCAGGTTGAAATCCATTTGGTAGCCTCTCAGCATTCTCGTTGTTTCTCTAAGAAAAATTTTGATGGTTGTGCCATCCTGGATTGTAAGTGTTGGAGAATAGATCGTTCTACTGCCAATTGAAATTCCCTATAAATTGAACTTATTCAGACTGTGATGTATCAAAGAGGCTACCAACTTTGCACTTTGTACGAAGATGAGGTCCACAACAGAATTCACACTTTAGGAGAAGTGTGAATGATGTTGGCTGTTAAGGACGCAATTTGCTTTGACAATGCAGCAACTTGAGTTATAAGGGCCGATATGGCATCTTTTTCTTGTACTCTATAGCCCTGCTTTAGTGTAGGTTGTTCAATTGGCCATTGATAAGTATTAACAACCATCTCCTCAAGAAAATCACAAGCTACTTCTTGTGTTTTTCCCATTAAAGAAACTCTTGTTGTTACATATACAAGGGTTCTAGTTGAGTTGTTTAACCCATTGTAGAAAATTTGAAGCTCTGAACATTTAGGAAGTCCATGATGTGGGCATTGTCTCAGCATGTCTTTGTGCCTCTCTCAGGCCTCATATAGTATCTATGTATCTTACTGGGTGAAAGTAATTATATCGTTTCTCATTATTACTACTTTTACCTGCAGGGGAGGGGGGGTACTTTGCTAAGCTAAGAACCATTAGGCAAGAGCATTTCAAGAAGTGATAGTCCCGAGCGTTAAGAAGTTCAACCAACTTTTAGCTTTAAAGGTTTCACAGATGTCGAGAAAAATAACAATGTGAGTAGTGGGATCATCAACAGGAGAACTGCTAAACTGATTGGCCTGTACCATCTAAATGATAACTAGCTTAGTCTCAAAAGTGTTACTAGATATTTTATCCCAGAGAGTGTCTCATTGACCATGGGCAAAGCATAGTCTCAGAGTGCTCGGTTGTTCACTACAACACCGTCTAGTTCCCTTGTTAGATTATTTTGTTGGTCATCAGCCATAGTATCTTGTGTTAGCCTAGAAACTTTTCTCTTTTCGTTTCTATTCTTTTAACACATACACTTGATCTCAGAATCAAAAGGAAATAGAGCTTCCTTTCCAAACTTTCTCATACACTCTGACTACAAATACCAAGAAAACAAAACCAATAAACTAAGAAAAAAATAAAAATAAAAAAATTTCAAATTAAAATTTGGTATTGATAGTAGTGAAAATAAACAATCCCTAACAATGGGGCCAAAAACTTATTATGAAAATAATTATAAGTACATAATATCGCTAATAAGTAATAAAATAATAAGTATGAGTATCGTTCTTACGAGGACTGTGCATACTAATTACCAAATTTATCTAATTCTAATTTTATTTGAAAATAAATTAAAAAGAAACTTTATGCGAAATTTAAATAAATAATTAGAATAAAATAAATCAAAGTAAAATAAAATAAACAAGACTTGAAAAGAATAAATACTAGGGTTTCTGATTTCACCAAGATTAATCTTGTCAAAATCTCTTAGTTAATTAAATCAAATTCTATTCTATATGTTGACAGTAAATTTCTCTAATTTAATTATTAATCTTTCTCAAATATTAACAATTTAATTCAACTAGCAAACTCATACATCTCTGTCAAAACTCTAAACCAATCAAATTTCGTTAAGAACAAAAAATTCATAAACACTGCACAAACCACATAAATATCTCTATCTTATATTGAATATATGGCATTTAAATTAGATCAAATTTAATTATCACTTCTCAGTTTTTAAATTAAATTTAAAATTATGCAATTGTCGATTAAGCAATCACAAGTATTAAGTATAAATTAAAACCCTCAACACATATTGGAATAAAACTCTTATTTAATTAAACTATAAAAATTTAAATATTCATAATCTGACTACGTCGTAGTTCTATAAAAGAAAATTAGTACTTAGCTAAACTAAAAACAAACATTGAAAATAAAAATAGAGAGTATTAAAAATAAATAGAATAACGAAAAAGAACTGTGGATTTTAGTATAAACCTCCCATCTCTAGTTCGTGCTATCATTCTCCTCCTCTTGAATTCTCTCTCTAAATCTCTCTCTGAATAATTATTTTCTCTATCTAGAATAGTGTTATTGTTTCTCACGTACTGGTCTATTTATAGCTGAATTTGGAATATCGAACAATTTTTCATGTCTTTAAAGATGCAATCTAATTGGTTGTCAATCTCCTACAATTGTCTCTTTCTCTTTCTCTCAGCGTCCCACGTTACTTCACGGCCAGATCCAACAGATGAGATCTCTTCTCTTCTTCATTTATTCACACACGTGATTGGTCTTTGTTTTATCCGAGACTTAATTTCTTTTTTTTTCTTCTCCCTTTAAATTCAAATTAAAACCTAAACTTAAAAAAAAAATACCTAAATCAAATAAAATTAAAACTAAATAATAATTAAATAAAATTACTTAAATTATTTAAAATTTAAATTAAAATTTCTCAAAGCCACACATTTTAACAAGTCAAAAAGTATAAATAGCACCATTTTTCGTAGAATTATCAGGCTGAGCCCACGACTAGCTACAATACCGTTTAGCACTTACCTGGCTTACTGCCCCTGACACACTTGAGGTTCCGCCTGGCGAAACCTTAGTCTGTATTGTATTAGGAAAAGTAAATTGCAAACTGAGCAATTATCATACTTAACAAATTCCAACCCTACATTGATTAAATTAGGAGGTAAGTAAGAATATTCTATTACATTTACCTCTGCTAACAACAAATTAAAACGTTAACAAAGTACATCACCCCAGATTATTTCCATCCTTTCATCACTCGAATTAAAAAAACATAAACTAATATAACCAATAAACAAAAGTACAAAGAGAGCATAATTAGAGACGAACCAAATAATGACCAAAATAGAAACAAAATGTGGAATAGCATAAAATGAAAAACATTAGACCCTGCCTTTCTTATATTTCAACCCAAAGAAAAAAATGATCATACTCAACAAGAAACAAAAAGCATTTAAAACTTTACAACCCAGTGTGTAATATATCATCTATTACTTTGAGAGTAACTACAAATTTAAAAACGGCATGGCATGAAATAAAAAAAACGACAATATCAACTTAATAGTACAATCACAGTCTAATAAGAAACACCAACCTTTTTATTTAATTCCTTATCACTTTCTTCTAAGAATAATTTAGCCATATCCCAGGTTTAGGAAATAAGAACTAAGACAAATAACCGTTAAAAAGATACGCATATTAAATTGAGCACAAAAAAATGTTGAAGTTAGAAAATTACCACAAGAACTCTATAAGAAGCAATGACTCCAATACTAGAACCCTTCCTAGCAATACAAAAATTGGTACTTCAAACATTATCCTTATAATAATTAGTGATAAAGAAAACTCAGAAATCATGGAACCTCAAAATTCAACCGTTTATGGAGAAGATAATCTGATATGTGTATCCACAAAAGTTGGGTTGGGCCTCACGTGCAGAGGGCCGCGTTTGGCCTTACGAGCATTGCCTCTACACGATCGTATGAGTTGGGACGTGCAGATGTGGGCAGCCTTTGAGCTGGAGAATTTAAGGGCCTGTTTTTCTGTTTTCAGAGTTACATTTTGAGAAATGAAAACAAAAATTATTTTCTGATGTTTTCACAATACAAGAGGTGTTTTGTAAATGTTTTCTGAAAACAATTTTTTAAAATGAAGAACAGAAAATATGTTTGGACAGCAAAAAATAACTCTAATTTTAAAAAACACTTTTTTTTTGGGCAAAAAATAAGGAAATATTATCCAAAATTTCAATTAAAAATTTACAACCTCAGATAATTATACCAAACCAACTTTCACCTTATTGAACCTTATTTTTTTTAGTTATAATATTTACAATATTAATTTTGTGAAAAAGACAAATTAATATAACAAATAGTACTTTATTTGAATTTTCAACGATTAAACAAATTTTAAAATAGTTACTTCATTAACGTGATTGAAACACACCTATTACTCTATATGATGTCCAAATAAAAGTGATCTAACATTAATTATTAATTAATACGATATACCTAAGTAATTCCTATTATTATACTTGATCCACATATCTTAAGAAAGACGATCACAATAAGCTGTCATAGCTGCTCCGATTTATATAACAAATTCACTATATATCTTGGGTCGCTTGAACTAGCCTCTTTGCTATTTTCATTGTTGTCGTCACTATCTAGATATTTTTCTTTCCATTCTCTAAACATATGGTTAGAACTTGTTCGTTGGCAAAAAAAATTATGAAGAGTGCAATAAGCAATAACTATCAGGGGTCGTCGACTCAGTTTGTAAGGTGGCATCATTTTCAAAGCATGGTTTTAACACACCAAAGCAACGTTCGACTACATTTCTTCGACAAGAGTGCATATAATCGAATAGTTCTTTAGCACCATATGGTTGTTAACCTCTATCACTATATTCTTGCAAGTGATATTTTTCACCACGATATGAGGGAAGAAAACCCTGAGTGTACGGAAATCCAGAATCTACAACATAGTATTCACCTGCTCAAAATAAGGCTTGTTGAAAATAGGAGTTAGTTTCATTATTTACAACATCACAAGAAATAGGAAATAAGAATTCAATTGAAAGTTTTCAATACCTTCATTAGAAAATGGAAATTTGTTTTTAGGTCTTGTAATTGCATTTAAAAATACTCTAGAATCATTTGGAGTACCTGCCCAACCAATATACACAAAAGTGAAGAACATATCAAAGTTATATGCACATAAAACATTTTGTGTAATTATATTTTTTCAATCTCTGTAACTAACTTGCTTATCTACATATGTGCCATCAATTGCACCAATGCATTTCTAATGCGGAAAAAAATATTAAAATTCAATAAAAATTATATTCCAAGAATAACAATATAATTTTTACTAAATTATCTTTAATGTAATAGAATACCTGAAACCATGAATAATATTTTGAGTTGACAACATGAAAAGTTAATAGAGCTTGAGTTGGACGAATTATATTTTTTCACAACTTACATATTGCCTTCAAAGTTACGTGGAAGTGTCTATCAATAATCTCAATGGAATATTGAAATTGATCTACTACAAGTCTCATTCACATATTTTGGCCAACAATTATGAGAAAAATAGCAACTACTTCTTCAGCTTTAATCTCTCATATGTCTTTTAAGTACCCATTTTTTTTAAAGAAGCACAAAGCTCAAGAAATATGTTTCTATCCATTTGCAATAACTCATAACATGTTCTCTCGTGACCATCTAATAACTCTCTCACAAAAGCTTCATTGCTTAAAATTGATGTTCTTTGACGTACTTTGTTAAGTGGATTTTACACTTAACTTTAACCTCTTTTCAAGCTTAAGAATTCTGCGTGTTTGAGCTCTTTTTGTTCGATTTGTTAGTTTTGATACATATTTCAAGTGAGAAGCCATTGAGTGAAGAATATCGAATTTTGAAGCGAAACCAAGGCTAAATCTAGTCAAATTTTTTTATCAATTGTGCATTGCAGCGAGCAAACACGGGCGAAAGACTTGTCAACAAGAAGATATGGAGCAAACTAACTTGCAAATAGAAAATGCAATGCCAAAACTAGGAGAAACTAGGCGTTGCAGTGCCAGAATGGCACCACAGCGCCATTTCATCAAGGAAGTTGGCACTCCAGCGCCAAAACCTGGTGCCGCCGCACAACTCCTATGGCTCCACGGTACCACGACCTAGATATTGTGGCACCACGACACCCTCTAGTGATAATTTCATGGTGTCGTAGGGCCAATCAAATCCCTTTTTGCTTATTTATTGTGACGAATTTGGCGCCACAGTGCCAAAATTGCAGACCAGCTTGTTGAATTCCGGGATTTTGATTTGTAGCCTTTGGTATTTAACTCCTCTTTAATTCATTTGTTTGGAAGTTGAAAACCCTAGTAGTTAAAGGGTTCTAGAGGTATTCCAAGAAAGAAAACAACACAAAAGAGAGGATTCAAGTACAAGAAATCGAATTGAAAGTTTCAAAAGAGTTTTTCTTTTCTCTTACTCTTGTCTTTCTCTTCTATTTTCTGCAAATGAATATGTATCGTTCTTGTTATAATTGTTCTGATTTATTTTATATGAATATAAACTAAACTTAATTTCTAGAGAGGCAATTAAACCTCTAATATAATCTAATTACTTTGTTTTCCTCGGTGGCTCTTGATATCCATTATTGAGTTGATTGTTCTATCTTGAGCTTAATGCATCTATTTACTTGGCCATTCAATAGAGCGATAGTAATTTGACCTCATACTTAGGAAAAATCATATATGCATACACATATGGAAAACACATGATCAGATCATGAACGTAGCGAAAAAATTAGCGGATATAGGTTTTAAAGTTTTTCATAAAAAAAAAATTTCATAACCATAGAACATGCATATATCAATTACAGGATCATGTATAACATAAATTAAATCTAAATACATAAATCCTAGAGATAAGATTAGGGTTTACCTCTTGTAGCATGCTCTTTCTTGCTTTCATTATTAATAGTCATCAAAACTCCAATCCTAGGTCTTCTTGTCTATGCTCTTGCTCTTGGTTGATAAGGTAAGTGGGCACCATGTTAAATCCTATGTTAGAGAACGATCAAGAACACTCTCTTAATCTTTTGGAAAATAGGGACTTGAGATGAGATTGTGATATTGCAAGAAACCTTTTCTCTCTCACTTTTATTGAGCTATACGTGTAACTCTCTCTCTTTCTCTGCCTTATGTGTGTGGCACTAGTATTAGGGCTCGACAATTTTTTCTCTCATATATCCTATATATGTAAGGCCTAAAATTTCTAATCCTAGTCCAACTACGATTGGGCATGTTCTCCAATTCGAGCTATAGGTGTATTTTTATAAATATGTTCAACTCATGTAACTTATTTATAAAAATATCAACTTCTGTGTAGAATTATTATTTTATATAGTTTCATGAAACTAATTTCACGAATACCACCAACAAATTAATGAGCTTTGTTGAGTTAGACAAATGACCTAATGGATCCAAATAATCTAAGCTCCAATAGTACAATAAAAACATAATAACTCATATTGTGGAATTTATATAAATACTATTAGTAAAGGGAATACTCCATTAAAGGCCCAATATTGTAGTCTTAGATTAAATTCCATGCCTTGTATAGAGATTTATTCAACTAACTTTAATTAACCAATCTATCTAGCATATTCTATACCATATATAGAATCCCTATACAGTGCCGTAGTTAGATAGGTAAAATTACAATAATACCCTTGCAACAATATTTATCTTTAAGTTACCATCTTTTTATTAAGGAATAATGTTGTTAATAACTTTGTTCTCAATAGCTATTCAGACAAAATTATCAACTAGTTCACAAAGTGAATACTAAGATCTTAGATTTAATTATTCCATGAATCTTGAAAGACCTTAAAGTGACATTAATATATAGTGTCCTTAACTATTTGGTGTTCCAATTAATTCATAAGCTATAACCTCCAATATACCAGAGTTTGTCTCTAATTTTACTGAGACTAGTCTTTTAATAAATCAAAAGGCTACAACCTATAAAAGTAAGTCCAGTCAAATATCAAGGATTAAGATCTATATGCTAAGAGCTAGTTTGTGGTAAGATTAGAATTGAGTTCCGGAACTCCAATTCTTTATATTATCTGGTTCAATTCAATACACTTAACTTATTTATGTTGTACTAGTATTTCTATCAAAAGTCAGACACGTCAATAATTTGAGACACATTATTCCCGTTGAGATAAACAAATACTACAGTCTTTAGTAAATAACGTATTCCATCTTTATTTACAGATTTGAACTAATTAATTTAGACTAAGATAAAGAAATAAGTCTCCCCATAATTAACACTTAATCAAATTTGTTTTCCTTATACACAAATAATCATGAAATCTTTTTCAGATAAATAAACTATTCAACTAAGACAGTATAATCTAGCAAATTCCATAATTACATATAGGGGAAATTTTTTTTTCCCAAAAAATTAAATTTGAAATCTGTTTTTTAGGACAAATATCCCAACATAAAGTTGTGTTGTGAAACCTATATGAACTTGAGAAAGGGAATTTAGGATTAAACATAGGTAGAATAAGATAAGATAACCTAATATAGGGTGAGTTTGTATACGATAGGATTATACTTATCTAACTTGTGCAACCTTTGTATGAGAATAATCAAACTTAATAAATCCAGTCAATTTATATTAGGAGTTATATATCAGCTTGTCTAAATATTTGTAAATACATTTGAATTCTCAGTTGTCAACTCCAAATGGATAATTGAACTATGAGAAAAACTAGTAGTTGAAGTTAAAGGATAGATTACATCCCTAATTTCCTTATCATTGCTTTTAGAACAAACTTTGTTTGCTTTGTTTTGATTTCAATTCTTGCATTTTACATTGTCATTTACATTTTGATTCTTTCCCAAAAAAATCAATTCTTGTTGTCTAGATAAATTAGAAACTAGTTCAAATTAGTAGTTAGCACTTTGTGAATCAAGTACTCTCTGTGGGAACAATACTCTCTTACTATCTGTATTACTTGTAGCAACCAGTATACTTGCGATTGTATGTTAGAAATAGCCCAATAAGTTTTTGGCATCGTTACTGGGGAGTACAATGATTTATTACTTGTTAATACTAATATTTATTATTTTCGATTTAATTCAAACCTTCCTTGTTCTTGTTATGGATCTCAAGGCTTAATTTCCCTATTTGAGACATACAAGGAATGCAGAATTCAAACTATTTGTTCCTAAAATTGAGTGTACTTTGAGGAAATTTGAAGATAAAAGAATCAAGGTGTCAACCTCAAGTAGTTTTGTTAGACCAAGATAATGTTAGACCTTTGAAGGACTTTGTGATTCTTGTCATCGATGGGTTCGGTCCTAGCATTCGGAGGCCGACTATCAATACTTGCAACCTTGAGTTGAAGGCAACAATCGTTCAAATGGTGCAAGCTATATGCCAATTTGGTAGTTTACCTAGTGATGATCTTAACCAATACATCATGAATTTTCTGGAGATATGAGACATTTTCAAGCACAACAGAGTTAGCGAGGATGCCGTTTGCTTGAGGTTGTTTATGTTCTCCTTTAGGAATAAGGATAAGGGTTAGTTGAATGCATTACTCTCGAGATTAATCACTACTTGGGATGACTTAGCTCATAAGTTTCTTGCCAAGTTGTTCCTTCTAGCCAAGACTACTACGTTAATGAATGACATCACTTCTTTTGTATAATTTGAAAATAAATCCTTATATGAGGCTTGGGAATACTATCAGGAGTTGGATGAGGAAATATCCCAAATGGCTTCTTTTTCAAACATTCTATAATGGGTTGATAGGTCATTTGAAGACCATTATAAATACGGCAGTTGGTTTTGCATTGATGGATAAATTAACAAATGATTCTTTTGAGTTACTAGAGAAAATGGATGCAAATAACTACCAATGGCATTTTGAGCGTATCTATTCAAAAAGAGCGACTAGTATCAATGAGTTTGAAGTTTTTTCTTCATTGACTGCTTATGTTAATGTATTGACCAGGAACTTAGAGTCAATGAACGAAAACCTCCATTCTATGGCAATTCATAGAGTACATACAATACAAAGCTTAGTTGAAGCTTGTGCGCAATGTGGTGACAACCATTTGAGTCCTTATTGCCCTTTGAATACGGAGTTAGCTCACTTTTTTAGGAACTACAACCCACAGTAACACAACAATCTTTACTCTAACTCTTATAATCTGGGATGAAGAAATTATCCAAATTTCTCTTAGAGTAACAAAAATCAACAAGGGCAGAATCCTAATGGAAGATCAATTCAACATTAAGAATTTTAGAATCAAGAGAAACCATCACAAGAGAAGAAGCCATCTATGGAGGAAATACTTATGCAATACATCACAAATAAAACCATCCTTACAAATCAAGCGGTCACCATAAGATCCTTGGAGACATAACTTGACCAATTGGCTAGTGCTATAACTAACCGATCTCAAGGAGTATTACCTAGTATTACCGAAGCGAATCCAAGAAATGAAGGTAAAAAGCATGGTAATGCTATTACATTTAAATGTAGAAAAGAGTTATTAAAAACTGTTGAGAAGTACACTTCACCATCTAAGCCAATGGTTAAAGAAGTTCTTAAGGAAGAGCAAGCCAAAAAGAATGATGGAAAGAAGTCAACTGAAGATATGAGCACTAGAAGTCCCTCAATATTATTATCAAAGCCATATCTTTACAATCTACCATTATCATTCCCTCGAGGATTTTAAAAGAAGATGATTGACTAATAATTCTCCAAGCCCTTGGAAGTGTATAAATAGCTATGCATCAATATTCTCTTTGCTGAGATACTTGAGCAAATGCCTAGTTATGTAAAGTTTGTGAAGGAGATTATTTTCAAGAAAAACTTCAACATCCCATGCACTATTCATGATCGTTTCTTCGGTAAGGCATTGTGTGATTTGGAAGTTAGTATTAATTTAATGTCATTTTCTATCTTTCAAAAACTTGGTTTGGTTGAAATAAGAACAACTATGGCTATACTCCAATTTACAGATAGATCTATCAAATATCCAAAGGGAATTATTGAAAATATGCTTGTGAAAGTGAATAAGTTGTTCTTCCTAGATTATTTCATTGTTTTTGACGTGGAGAAAGATGAAAATCTTCCAATTATCCTTGGAAGACTGTTCTTAGCAATTGGGAGGACAGTTTTTGATGTTTACAAAGAGGAACTTATTATGAGGGTGGAAGACCAAGTGGTATATTTCAATATGTCCAAAGAGGTGGATTCTCCTTGTGACATTAATGATTGTTATAGAATGGATTTGGTCAAAAAGAACATTAGAGACAATTCATTGAAAGAAGCTCCATTGATCATTCATAGGTCTTCTATCATTCATTCCTCTGATGTAGAAGCAAAGAAGGCACTAGGGAACACCAATGTTATGGAAGCCCAATAGCAGTCTTCTAGCAACAAGGCCCTAGTTAAAGTCAGAGAGCCTTCACTCTCCTACTCCAACCACCATACGCCATACAAGAAGGATACTTGAAAGTTAGGTACAAAGAAGAAAAGATATGGCAACCATCTTTTTTAGCTAGGACCAACGAGTGTGCTTAATTTGTCTCACTTAAAACTCTTCTTGGGCAAGTTTAAGCCAAGTTGGTTAGGACCACTTAGAGAGACTACTGTATCTTCATATAGTACAATTAAGGTGGAAAATAAGAGCCCATCTAGAAGAGTCAAGGCGAATATTCAAATGCTCAAGTAACACTTAGGGGAAGAGCTTGAGCAAGCTAAATCATGTATTGCCTTGACCAATCCTTATTAAGGAGTGTCACTGTCAAGCTAGAGACATTAAATAAGTGCTACTTAGGTGGCAATCCAAGATTGAGATGTTAATAAAGAGGAAAATATGTTTTGAAGTTCTTATGTTGTAATTGTGTTGAAGACAAAGTGATGAAAGTGTAGGTAAAGAGGCTTAATTGTAGAAAAATTGAAGAATTACAATCATTTTGGCATCCCAGGAGCTTAATTCGGCACTCTGCTACTTTAGAGCACCACAAATAGCAACCCGGTGCCCTAGCACTGAAAATTGGCCACTTGCCCCGGTGGTGGCACTGTAGTGCCACTTTCCAAACACACTCATCCCATTTCACACCATCACCTCCATACTATACCCAACCTCTAAAACAAACATCAAAACCTTACCATTCTCTTTTCTCCAACAACAAACTCTCCTTCTAAACTCCACTCTTTGTCACAAATCTCTACCATTACCACCCACTACCTTTAAGGTCATAGTTAGAGAAACACACAAGTTAATCAAGAAACAACTTGAAGTGAGTTTTTTTCTCTTACTTTAGAATTACTGGTAGAATTATGGTGTGTACTTGAATGCTTGTATGGTGATTTGTAAATTTGAGGAATCATGGATACATAAAGATCATAGTTTCAAGTGAGTATTTTCTGTGTACACTAAGTGTTCGACAAAATGCCTATATAGTGTTTGGTGAGTGAAATTGATGTATTTAAGTGGAGTTTGAGTTGGAAATCTCAACTTGGAGCTTCTAGGCAAGATGGGAGTGATTTTGGGTGACTTTATCTTCTTGGCAAAAATGGATAAAAGGAGTTGTATCACCTTCTTTTGCTAACTTGCCCATGCAAGTTGGTAAGCTTTTAAGTAAGTTGTTTGGGGGACTCTTGCTTCAATTGGGCTCTCTATTGATCAAAGTTCTTGGTGACCATTGAATAAGGAAGGTTTGTAGCTGAAGCAAGCACATACTTAGTGGTGTGTTATGGGTAATTGTTTCGATTCAAGTGCACAATTCATTATTGCCTGGTGATGTGTTGTAGTTGCACAAGTGAAAGTTGGTGGTCCTATGTGAGGGAATTTAGTGGGTTCTTGCATGCCATCTTCAGTTTATGGTATTAATATTAGTTTCAAGCTCTAGCGTAGACACAATTTCACCAAAGAGGAAAGTCGCAGCTACGAGTTTAAGCGTTAATAAAGACTGATTTGTCTCTTTAAAAGCCTTTAATCAGTTTGGGAGCAAGAGGGCGGTAATTCTAGAGAGGGGAAAATTAGGCTAAAAACTCAGCTTAATCGCATAATGTCATATTTGTGCAAATATGACATTGCGCGATTAAGCTGAGTTTAAAAGCCTTTAATCAGTTTGGGAGCAAGAGGGCGGTAATTCTAGAGAGGGGTTTCCTGACATAGTTGCTAAAATTCAAAGAAAAAAATGGGAAAAACTTTGTGAATAACCTAATATGGGAGTGCATTTTATTATGCAGGAATTCTATGCGAATATTGCTGAGTATGGAAACTGTGTAACTAAGGTGCGTGATCAAAATATTTTATTTATAAGGACTTTTATCAATAATTGTTTCAGGTTACCCAGTATTGATAATGATGAGTTAGCCGCCTTCGAAAAAGCAATGGACTATAATGATGTACTTAGAGTTCTATTTAAACTGAGCACTCAATGGATATGGCACAAAGACAAGCATAAATGTCTCAAAACCAATTCTATGTCTGCATCCACCAAAGTCTGGTCTTATTTTATCAATGCTCACCTCATGCTAGTGTCTCATCCTAGCAACATCACTCTTGATCATGCTATTCTCCTCTATGCCATTATAAAAGGATTGTCTATTAATGTTGGGAGAGTTATTAGGTACTCCATCTTGCATGCCATCCATAAAGTAAGAAACTGAATGGCATGCCCTTCTTTAATCACTAAGTTGTGCTCCAAAGTGGGAGTAGTTAAAGTAAGAAACTGAATGGCATGCCCTTCTTTAATCACTAAGTTGTGCTCCAAAGCGGGAGTAGTTTGGGCTCCCACTGATAAGCTAGTCGCCTCTCAGTATGTTCTCAACTTGCCTGTAGAAGCTTCATCCAATGGGCAGCATACTATTGCTTCAGCCCCAAAAACTACAGCAGTGCCTGATGAAGAGCTTGATTTTGATTTTAACCCCAATGATGAGTCTAGCTCTATAGTCCAATGGCTGACATTAGTAGAACAAGGCCTCTGTGAGCGTCGTCAAAAATTCTAGCAGTGCGGCTAGTAGTTGCAAGCTTCCCAACAATGGTGCCACCAATGGGCTGACTATCCATTCAACTATATCAATATGTTCGCTGCTCACTTTGGGGTAAATATGTCACAGTTTCCAGTGCTGCCAGGTCATCCATTGCACCAACAACCACCATCACCACTGCCCCATGCAGCGGGAGGCCACCCCGATACTGACCCAACATGAAGACTGACTGAGTGGTCTCCCATCAAGTATATGCCTACCCTCTTGCCCTTTCACTGCTTCATTCCTTGAGGATGATGGACAAATTGAGTTTAGGGGAGTTAGTTTCTGATTTTCCTTACCTTCTATCTTCTAATTTTTGTTATTTGTGTTGAACTGCTGAACATCTTTTCTTTTTTCTATTTTGTTTATTTTTGTTGTTTTGAGCTTCTGAAAGAGGTTTAATGTTGATGATGTAATTGTGAGTTTGTGTCAGATAGCTCTTTGGAAATATTTTGTATCATGACTATTTTTGTGCTTGAATCTCTTGAAGTTTTGCTTTGTAAATAACTCTTAAACACATTTTGCACACAGTTGTGAATATATAGCCTTGAATTACTTAGAGTAGCTCTATGCTTATGACTTAGAAAAATATTTAGTCTCACATGATCTTAGAACCTATTTAATTGCCATTTGAGATGAAATCTTAGGTAGCACAAAAATAAAAGAAATGATGTAGGCCATTTTGGACCGATTGAGTCTTTCAAGTTTACCCATAAATGTAACACCCTTAGTGATAAGAACCTGGCCAATTTGTGATGAAACCTGAAACAATAATGATACCTAGGACCATTCTACAATTGAAAAAAGGAAAGTAAGCTATGACTTGGTATTCAAGTTTATACATATCAGATTTCCCTCCTATATGCACCTATCGACTTTCTTGAACTTGAATCAAGCTTGTTACGGGCTTAGAAATTCTTTCATCTCCATCAACGGGTCTCCACGTGCATGCTTGAGTCCAAATCCCTTGAATTAACCTACTTAATATATTTTGGAATTTCTTTGAACATGCTCTTGTAACTATACCATTAGGAACTTAAATAGGATCTACATTCCATACTCTTGAGCTTGCCATGTCCTCATCACTTAGTCTCCCCTGTTGAGCCTGTGACTCAGTCTTCTCATTTTGTGAGGCTTATAACCTCTTCTTAACGATAAATAATCTCCCAAATTGCATTTCTTCACACCATAGATGAATGGGAATGAATTATAAAATTTTAGGAATATGTGAATGGACTAAACAAAAAGAGAGGGAGGTCATTTAGAAAGAAGAAGTTTGACTATTCTATATAGTTAAAAAAAAAACTTGTATTATGCAGTTGTTATCTAGATTTTCCTATTTAAGAATAAAGAAGGAAAATTTGAGAATGGATTAAAAAAAATTAAGTTTAGGAGAAAAATATTGTGGAACACGTTAAGAGGAGTGTGTTAGTTAAGCAGATAATGACATCTATGGTGTGATCTGAACCTAAATAGTTACTATTCCATCCTCCCGTGCCCTAGCCTTGCATTATAAGCTGATAAAGACATATTAATCTTCGATTTAGTATTATTTTATATTAGTGGAGATTGGCATGAAAAGAAGGCTTATGAAATGACTGCTTTACTTTTATAGAGACAGCTTTGATTGTGTATCCTAGATCCTCATAAAGTGATCCGAGTGTGAGGGGCTAGATGTAAGCAACAGTTACACACACATACTAAGAGTTGCAAAAAGAGCCAAGCTACTACTAGAATTGAAATTCTAAACTGTGTGATGCTTTAAGTTTCCTTTGAGCTATTTATTTATTAGTGAGTTCTAAGAAAAGATTGACCTTATTCAAAAGCTTTGTTTGTGTTGTCTTGATTTTGTGTGGTTTTAGTTCAATTTTAAATTTTTTTCTTTAATTATTTCAACTCGAGGACAAGCTTTTGATTAAGTTTGAGGGAGTTTGTTAAATAAATTTTACACTTAACTTTAACCTCCTTTTAAGCTTAAGAATTGTTCATCTTTGAGCTCTTTTTATTCGATTTATTATTTTTGATGCATATTTCAAGTGAGAAGTCATTGAGCAAAGAATATCGAATTTCGGAGCAAAATTGAGGTTAAATCTATTCAATTTTTTTTCAACTGTGTATCGCAGTGAGTGAAGATAGGTAAAAGCCTTCTCAATGAGAAGATATAGAGTGAACCAACTTGCAAATTGAAACTGCAATGCCAAAAATGGGAGAAACTGGGCACTGCAGCACCATATTGGCATCGCAACGACATTTCTTCTAGGAAGTGGTGTAGTGGCAGCATCTCTTGATAATTCTATTGCACCATAGTTCCATATTATAGCACCATCAACTCTAAATAGAAAATTGAACCACGACGAAAACTAGTAGTTGGAGGAGTTAAAAAGTAGATTGCATCCCTAGGTTCCTTATCATTGCTTTTAGAACAAACTTTTTTTGCTTTGTTTCAATTTCAATTCTTGCCAAAAACAATTAATTATTATTATTTGCATAAATTAGAAACTAATTTCAATTAATAGTTAGCACTTTATGAATCAAGTACTCTCCATGAGAACGATACTCTTTTACTATTTATATTACTTGTTGCAACTCGTATACTTGCGACTTTTTGTTGTAAATAGCACAACATACTTTTCCAATAAACATTTCATCATATTCAACTAATAACAAAAGCATCATAAAATCTGTAAAATCATCAAAATCACTAATTAAAGAAGATAACTAGAATCATCCATTTGATTCGTTCTAGTTCTACAAATATTATCAACATACATTGTAATGACCCGATTTTTTGGACCGTTAACTACTTACATTCTTAGCTTACTTATTTAAAAAGAGAAATTTAGACGCTAAAAAGTCATGACAAAATTTTTTTTATACTTTTGTTTCTTTTTAAAAGATTTATATTCATAACTAACCATTTACTTAGTTTAATAATTTTAAATACGAGTAAAATACTTCTCGATAATTAAAAAATCTTTATTTAAATTTGTTTATAAATTTTTTATTAGAGTGATATAAATAATACACAACTAAAAAGAGCTCCCAAGTGAGAAGGGGGGTCATATACGAATAACTTAAGTCCTAAGTTCTACCTAGACAATTTAGGTCTTTTTGACAGAACCCCTTGTGTTTTGAATTTATTTAAATCAAAACATTTTCTCTTTTAGATCTTTTGAAAAATATTTGTCTAAACTATTTCAATTGAAATACATTTTCAAGTTCAATTTAATAAAACCATGCATCGTGAAATAAAATGCCAAGCTATAACTATGTGTTCAAGCAACATCAAGCTTACATAATTGAAATTATTTGTCTCATAATAAGAACATATGTAAAAGTAATTTTAATGACGGTATTCTATTGTCTATGCCTCGCATTCATCCCTGCCTCGATTCTAGCTAATCCATCAATCAAATCAGAGTTTTCTTTCCTTTGGTACCTATAGCATGCATACTCATAAAATTTGAGCTTTCGCTCAGTAAGTACAATATAATTCTCACAAAATATTTTATTTATAAACAAAAAATCTTTTATGAAAGTCCGATTATGTAGTTTTATGAAATCATTATTTTATGTTTTATTATAAAATGTTATATCATTATTCTACTACATTGTTTATTATAAAGTCTTTTATCTTTCTTATGGGCCCGGGTGTATATGTCGAATGTGCACTGCCGAATGAGAAAACCAGGGGAGCAACCCAACTGAAATCACTCACGATCATAATCTTAACATATTTTTCCTCGAGAATCCTCGCTTAGAGGTCAGTCCTATTTTTCCTTGGATATCCTCACCTAGTGGAGGTTGGTACGACACCTTTAAATTATTTATCTTATTTAGTCTTTTCTTAACATGAGTGAGTACAATTTAACAAAAAACTCAAACTTATATTCTACTATCATAGCATTTGCTTTATTAAAATATGAAAAAGTATTTTTTTACATGATAACATTCTATAGTAAGTACATCATTTTTGTAGTATAAGAAATATATTTTTATAAGCATATATTTTACATAGGTCATACAATAATAAAATAAAAGCAAGTTAACACATAAAATAATTTCAAATATATTATAGTGCAATATGAAACATTTTCAAACCATCCATGTCATAGGTGATATTGTACTTATCTTGTAATATGATTATCCTAGTTCTACTCATTAATTACGTACTTCTAAGTTGAAGTTTTGTCCTGGCGTATGCATAATCTATTTGTTAGAGTAATTTAAAGTGGACTTATACTATTTTAAAAAAACTTATAATTACTTAGATGACTTAAAACAACTAAGACACAGTCTTGATCAAGCATAAAACTTCACATCTGAAAAATAATGTCTTGTTATATTCATTAACTAATTTATACTTTCAATTTAGATGGATGAGATTTAATTCTTCTTAATCTTTATCATAGTGATCTTTTTAATCTATCAATAATTTAGTTGTTGATTTGATTAATATCATCCTAAATCAGTTAAATGTCATTAGTTATATTTCTTTTCATCAATTATTAAGAATTATTTTTGATTAATTACTTTATTCGTAATTAAAAGTCATAATATGATAAGTGAGTCAAATATACTAATGGCTATACAGATTTAATATCTAAAATTATACTTAGTTTAAATATTATTAGACATTAATCATCACACTTTTTAAGCCTATAACTAAACTTAGGCTAAATAAAATTATAGGCATATATCATTTATTTCCTATACTTGATTTCATGTCTTAAATTTAAATAAATATTTTTTTATCCCAATTAAAGATCTAAAATAAAGTTTTTTATTTATTCTTGTACCGAATTTCCAACCCAAAATTTCATGTTTTATAATTTATATTTTTGCTTATAATCTTAAGATTTATAACATTTATGACCTCCAATAGTAAATATTGAGTTATTACTTATCTTTTTATGAAAGATTCTTCCTTTATTTACTTTTAATATAGTCTTAAAACTGCCTAAAATAACTTATTCACATATTCAACCCATATTTTATCAAAATTACACTTTTGACCCAAATACTCAAAGTTTTGGCATTTTAGTCTTTTCAACTTTTGAGCAAATATATTTAATTTTTGGAAAGCATTTTTAATGGATAAAACTTTGTTCTTAAGGATCTAAGTCTAAATCATTAGGCTTGATTCATTTTCATGCATATTTTATTTTAGGGTCTTATACTTGAAAATCTTCTACTTTGTGTTTAGTCATTTTGATTTTACTATTATTATTATTTTTTAGCCTTTATTATTATGAAGTATTCATATTTAGAGGTTTAAGAAATCAGCAAAATAAGTCTAAACATAATATAAATTATATAACATCTAAAGTAGATCAAATATGTTATTACCCATTTATTCTTATATAGAATCTATTTAAATACATAACAAATAAAGTGAGGGAATATTTATATTCCAAGCTTGAATCTTCTTTCTTGGAGTATTGGAGAACTTTTTCAAGTATCAATATTTTACTAGAAATGAAAATACTAAATATTAAACTTCTTATAATTTTGGAGCTAAAAATCTTAACAAACTTAATATGTTTGTGTAAGTTACCTTCCAAAATCTTTCCTTTTTCTTTCTTACGTTTCCACCACAAAACTAGGTGCTCTTTTCTCTTCATTATAATTATTAATTTCTAGAGTCAATTGGTAAAATATTATAGCTCTTGTTGGTTTGGAAGAAAGTGAGTTAGAAAGAGTTCTTTTTTTTTTTTTTGAGAAAAGATAATTGAAAAAATAAAGATAGTTTTAGCTAAATAATTTGAAAGTTAAGTATGGATTTCCAATTACCAAATGAAGGATCTATTTGTAAGCCATCTGTAGGAGGTATCCAATAATATATACCTTCATGTTCATTCTAATAATCCAAGCACCATTATTACTAATTTTGTCAATATATTTTTCCCATTCTATTACCTTATCTTTTATTTTATTTTTCACTCATCTACTACTTTTATCTCTAATCTTTCTTCTTTTTCAATTATTTAGAATCTAATACTACTAGCTTCGAAAAAAAATCTCTACTATATTATTCTTTTTCATACCTTTTGAATTATTTTAGTGACAAAAGCTACTAATTAGTTTTGTCTATGTCTTCCACTTTTAATTATGGCCACTAATTTCCAAAGAATATTTCTATTATCATTTTCCTTTTCTAATCTTTTGAATTATTTTAAAGGCGAAAACTATTTATTAGTTTTGTCCATATTTTTCCATATTTAAATGCGAAAGCTATTAATTATTTTAATTATTATTTCTATTCCACTAAATTATAGTTATTACTTTCCTAAGATAAAACTTCAGTAGTCATCTTTTCTACAACTTATTTTCTACCCTTAGATTGATTTATCTACTAATTCTTTGTATACTTAAATCCTAACCATTCAAATTATGACATGATACTATTTTAGTGCAACCATTAACTTTAGATTATAAAATGTAACAATTTTTAATGTGACATAAACATATCACATTGTTTACTAGGTTATAATAATGTATGTAACATAATCTTTATAAAATCAATTTATTATTAAGGAAAACTAATTTAGAATTTCTAAGTTGAAACAAAAAATAACTATAATTTTCTCACATAATAAAATTTAATATTAAAATAATACTACACACATAATTTCAAGTATTTGCGAACATAAACTTATTAAAATTCAACATTAAATTTATGAATAATAATTCTAATAAAATTGCAAGTCTAGAAATATCTAAAGAGTTACATACATATTTAAAATTTGAAAGACTAAAAACAGAATATATGTATATATATATATATATATATGGAATTAAACTTAGCAAAATTATTGACTTTAAGGCATATAGAAATTTTCATATTTCATATTTCTCAGATATTATATTAACTTTAAGTAGATAGTAGATACTAACAATAAACTTTAAACACATAACAATTTTAACATTCTATGCCTATCAAATATTATACTAATCTTTAGAACCTATTAGATACTAGGATGACATACTCAAATCCTATCCAACCAAGCCCTCTTTCTAAGAGTAGACATAGTAACAAAGATTTCGCTCTAGTCGGGATCCTTAAACTTCTCAACTGCTTTCATATAAATATCATTATTAATTCCTTCCAATCATTCAATGATTTGCATACACTTTGTAAGAGAAAATTCCTCATTTTGGCTATTACCCTTTGCACTACGACTCTTCTTATATTTTCAACGTTAGCTAAACAAACATCAGTCTTAACTTTAGCTGCCTCGATCTATGCAAGAAGTACATCAGTCATTTGTTGTGCTCTATTTTTTCTAGATCTTCGCCTTGCACTAGTTGTTTCAGTACATTTTGACAAGCGATTAAAATCTTCATGCACAAGGCGAGCACCTGTGCAACTAGTACTATCATGATCATTGTTACAAATATCTTTCTGACAAAATTCTTCCTCCAATTCTCTCATCATCTGTATTAGGTGGGCCTTCACTACTAGCTCAATTAAACAAGCCAGTAGCAGTCGGCGTATTAAAAATAGGTTCTAATAGAATAAAGTGATCACATCCTTTCTTGCGATACTACGATGCCTATGGGTGTGCCCGAAAGAAAAGGAGAACTAATTTTATCGTCCAAATTATTCAAGCTATAATTCTCCAAATAAATAATAAACACAACTAGAATTTTCGGAATATATACATAGTGTGGAACCCGTTCCTAAGTCATGAAAAATTAGAAACCGAGCAGTGTGGTTTAGTGTTCGGTTTTGGACAGGAATTCTCGGTTTATAACCGAACCGGCTGAAGATGCATTCATATTATATATATTTTACAGTTTTAGAATAGTAGCCCATTCTGTATTTCTATTTTATAGTTTTAGAATAGCAATCCATTCTGTATTCTATATGTGAGCCCATTTTGTATTTCTTTTTGAAAGCCCAGCACAACACCTTAAGCCCAAACTTATACAGAACTCATTTCTCTAGGGTTACATACTTACGTTTCTAGCTAGTAGCTGCCAATATGCCATTTATCTTGCCACTCACAGTGATATTTACATCACACTAAAATATCAAAATACAAAGAAAACATCACCTACAAGTCAAGCTCATCTACATCTATATGATCATGGCGACAAGAAAGCATGCTAGCCAACCGGTAACTCTATACATCATATATGTATCACAGGAACTGAATGAGCTAATACTCAATAAGTAAAGATCATATATGCTCGTGAACATGTTTCATGCATAAACTTCATTGAAATTCCCATTGTAATATTTCTTCCATAACTCTCCATTTTGATGCACTTTGCTTAGAAAATATTTCTTTATAGGGCCTTTGAGTACATTACAAAGTTGCGGCAGTCGGTAGGCCATGCCCACCTATGTGGGAAGGAAATACATGGCCAAACCGAACCATACCAACCCAACGCAGACTGACTAGGTAATGCACCTAATAAATCTCATAGTACAATGCTCAGTCCCGGTAGTCAGTAAGTCATGCCCACCTATGCGGGAAAGATGCATGTACAAACCATACTTACTTAACGCAAACAGACTAGACAATGTACTTAAAACATATCTTATAAAATTAGTACAATGGTACTACTTTAAATACAATGCGTAGAAAACTTCATTTCTTTGAAAATCATGTTTAAATGATCATACCATGCTTATGTTTCCGTAAACTTTACAAGAACAATATAAATAACATATAATTGAAATAATACACATAAGCATATAGGACAACATCTTGTATCTACTATTGTTCTTGTGATGTACTTAAAATAAATCTTCACTTAACTTGTGTCCGGTAGAAAAGACAATAGAAAGGGTTAGTATTCTCTGTAACAATGTGTGTAGAAGACCTGATGTCAATATTATTACTAACATTATCACTACAATGTAAAATACTTAAAGAAAACAAATACAAGACTGAATCAAAGCTTTTACAAAAGAAGGAACCCTAATCACAAAATGAACCAAAACATCATCTACTTTCATAAAAACTAGTCCATTTGCTTCTAAATGGTACCATTTGGTTCTAAAAATATTTGGACAGTACCTCCCTTATTTTTAGGACATTCCCATATAATTAAAATCATGGTTTGAGACTTGTAATAACAATCAACAAGCCAATTCCCACATATACAATTCAAAGATGATCATTTAGAGCAACCTAGGTATATTTGAATTCTTTTCGTTTAGGCAAAGTTTAAAACAACTTTTATACTTGCGTGTCATCATAACCAGCCACCAAATGAGTGTAAAATATACACTCTAAGCCTAGAAAATCAGATTAATGAGTGTAAAATATACACTCTACCACACATGACAACACTTAAATCCTTAACTAGCACACTTTAGGGCATTAAGTATAACTTTAATCTTCCACTTAAATTCTGTATTTCCAGCAATATATAAGGTTTACTTAGACCTTAATTCACCAAATAAAAGCTTTAATTCAAGAGCTAACTCAATAGAAATTAATTACCAATTCTAAATTCCACAAAAAACTCACTTTGACTAGTTTGAACTTTTATTGAAGCTCTTGCCTTCTACTTCCCAAAACTGATTTCTAAGGCTTTAAAATTGATCTTAGGACTCAAGAGGACCTAGAGGAAATATTACTTAAGTAGTATCAAGTGGAGAATTGAAATAACAAAACAAAACCTAGGAAGAAGAACTAGTAGAATTACCTTTACTAGTTTGGACCTATCTTGCTTTCTTGAGCTTCAAATTGAGTTCTACCACTTCGAAACTCTTAGATATGGATAAGGAGAGTTGAGAGAAGTATAGAAAGTGGTTGGAGTTATTCAAATCGTGGCTGGAGAGGAAGAGGAAAGAAATGACTAGATTTGGTCAAAAATCAATACTTAAAGGCTAAGAATGGCATAACTTAAATTTTAAGGGGTATTTTGGGTATTTTGCACCTTACTTTCCATGTGTCCAGCTCTAAAATATCCTGAGCATACTCACCACATTGCTGGTCAATCCTATACACTCAAGTGTAGACCAAAATAGTGAAACCTAGTTTAGAAAGTGAAATCTAGTCATACTTTGACTTATGATCCTATATGGCCAATCTTATTGTAATTTGGTGGAACCTAGCCCCATAACCAATCATTAAACATAAAAAGAAAGTCAATTAGACTCTAATTGATGATGCAAACATAATATAATTGCCCGATTAATAGAATGTACAAAGATGACATTACGCGATTAAGCTGAGTTTAAGCTAACTTAGTATAATTAAACACAGTTCAGCATAGTGACTGCCACCTCGTGCTTACTTGGAACGAAAATTTTTGAAAATGCTAGAAATGAGTCCTAAACATCAAATTAAAGCTAGTTGACGTGCTGAATGCACAATGAATTTGGCTCCGAAAAGCGTGAAAAATACATTTTACCGAAAAACTACTATTTGACCAAGTTATCAACAGATATGGTTTTAATGTATGTGCATATAGTATTATTAGTCATGAATGTATTCTTTGTTCTTTGCATACACCAAGCTCTGTCTCTGAGGGTAGTGAGCATTTACACTAAATGGGAACACTTCGATAACCATTAGTATAATAATGCATATTGAAAGCATTTAACAATCAAAATAAGCAATTTATCATAAAATTGACACTAGTTTCATAATATGTCTATTATGTAGTATGAATATGTTTATTATTAGCTTATTATGTATGTGAGAAACTTGGGCATCACAATCCTTCCCTCCTTATTAAATTTTGTCCTCGAAATTTGCTTACCCAAATAAGTGAGGATACTTAGTTTTCATCTCTT
>JXTB01000194.1:345822-368253 GCA_002914805.1 Parasponia andersonii | reverse complement strand
ATATCCTCAAGAGTCTGTATGGTTCTCTCTGATTGTCCATCTATTTGAGGATGAAAAGCTGTATTGAATGCCAGTTTTGTACCCATAGCCTCCTGAACCCTCTTCCAAAATTTTGAAGTGAATCTATCATCTCGGTCAGAAATAATAACCTTTGGAATACTATGTAGTGTAATGATTTCTTGAACATATAACCGAGCCAAATGATCCAAACTGTAAGTCACTTTAATCGGCAGGAAATGGGCTGACTTAGTATATCTATCCATAATAACCCAAATAGCATCATAGCCTTTATTTTTCTTAGGAAGTCTAATCACCAAATCCATAGCAATCTCTTCTCATTTCTATTGTGGCACATGTATAGGCTTCAATGTACCAGCAGGTCTTTGATGTTCAGCTTTAACTTACTGGCATATGCGACATTATTCTACAAACTTAATCACATCCTTCTTCATACTTGGCCACTAGTAATGCATTTTCAAATCCCTATACATCTTTGTAGTATCGGGATACACAGAGTAGGGAGTAGTGTGAGCTTCTATCAATATCTCTATTCTAATTGTTCTATCTGGCACATATAATCTATTTCTATATCTGATTACATGATCACTCAAAATTTGGAAGGCCACCTCCTTTCCAAACTCTATCTTAGTCTTTAAGCTTGTCAAATAGGGATTTGTATTTTGGCCTCGTTTGATTCTCTCTATGTGGTGGCCAAAATTCTCACATGCATATTAAGCCAATAATAAATAATTTCTAATTGTATATTAGGCATCTAGAAGTCGTTAATACTAGATTTATAGTAACATGCTTATTCATTATGTTATATGCATTTACATACATATTATTACACTAATGATTGTCGAAGTGTCCCAATGCAGTGTAAAGGTTCAATACCCTCAGAGAGAAAACTCGATGTGCTAAAAGAACAACAAATATTGTTACGAAAGTAATACTACGTTTGTATTGTTAATTGGAGTCTAATTGACTTTCTTTTTATGTTTAATAATTGGTTAAAGGGCTAGGTTCTACCAAATTAAAATAAGATTGGCCATATAGGATCATAAGTCAAAGCATGACTAGTTTTCACTTTCTAAGGTGGGATTCACCAACTTTGGCTACACTTGGGTGTATAGGAGTGACCAGCAATGTGGTGACTATGCTAAGGATGTTTTAGAGCTGGACACATGGAAAGTAATGTGCAAAATATCCAAAATACCGCTTAGAATTTAAGTTATACCTTTTCTTAGCCACTAAATATTGATTTTGGGTAAAATCTGGTCATTTGCTTTCCCTTTATCTTCAGCCACAACCGGAACCTCTTCAATATATTTTTTGACTTCTCTCAACTACCCTCAAACATTTTTAAGAGTTTCCAAGTGGTAGAACTCAAATTGGAGCTCTAGAAAAGAAGATAGACCAAAACTAGTCAAGGTAATTCTACTAAGTTCTTCTTTCTAAGTCTTGTACTTTAATTTCAATTCTCTACTCGCTACCACTTAAATAATGGTTCCTTCAGGTCCTTTTGGGTCCTAAAATCTAATTCTAAGCATTGAGAATCAGTTTAGTGGAGGTAGAAAGCAAGAGCTCCAACGAAAGGTCAAACTAGTCAAGGTAAGGTTTAAGTGGGAGTTTGAATTTGTAGTGAAATTATTTGGTTTCAGCTCTTAAACCAAAGCTATTATTTTATGAAAAATGGTCCTTGGAACCCTTATATATCACTGGAAATATAAAATTTAGGTGGAGGATTAAAGTTAAACCTAAGGTCCTAAAGATTGCTATTGAGGGATTTAAGTATTTTCATGTGTGGTAGACTAAGTTTTCCATGATTGTAATCTGATTTCTTAAACTTATAGTATATATTTTATTGATTCTATCATTTATTACACTTATTTGATGGCTGGTTGTAATGGCACATAAGTGTAAAGTCGTTTAAACTTGGTGAAAATTGAAAAGGAATACAAGTGCACTTAGGTCGTTCTAAATAATCCTCTTTGATGTGTATATGCAGTAATTGGATTGTTAATTGTTATTGTAGGTTTAAAACTATGATTATAATCATGTGGGAATGTCCTAAAATTAGGGGAGGTGCTGTCCAAATGTTATTAAAATGAAATGGCACCATTTAGGAGCAAATGGACTTGTTTTTACAAAATTATGTGCCCTTTTGGACAATTTTGTGCTAATGAACTAGCATTCATATTTTAATACTTTTGAACACTTTTTCAATGCTAGTTGTTGACTGCCAAGTACCTTAGGTGATTTATATGCTTCCGAGTAATTTTAAGATCAAGTTTCCTAATTTGGTGAAAGTTGTTATTTCGGTCTTGTTCAAGTATCTTAATGCATTCTTTTTGTAAAATGTGCATCTTCAATAATAGTAATTATGATAGGTGATTTGCACACCAATCTCTAGAGGATATTGACTCTTTCCACTATCAATTCCTATTCAGGACACGAGGTAAGTAAAGACTTACAACTACATCACAAGAACTTTATGGAAGATGTAACTATATGAAACTTACTTATTCCTGAAAGTTATGAAATGGCATGTGCATGGCACGTCTTGCATGCAAATGGAGAATTTTATTATAACAGTATTTGAAAGTGAGTACCATTGTACTAATTTTATAAGATAAGTTTTAATGGCAATTGCTAGTCTGTCGGAGCTAGATAGGTAAGTCTGTTGATGTAGACTCTCCCGTTGAAGTGGGATTTACGGATCTTATGATGTGTCTCGTTGAAACGGGACAATATTAGAGCGGTGTGGGATGCTCTTTTGATGAGGAAAAGGGTTTTCAAAAATCTCACATGATGGTCGTACTTTATTTTTACTCTTGACCAGAGTTTCCGCCTAATGTTATTACGGTCTATCGACTTATGGGACAAACAATGTGCTAAGGGGCCCAACTAAGAAAAATTTTAAGGAAAATACATGGACTCAAATGTTTAAGAAAGAAAAGGGTACAATGGGAACTTTATGAGATTTTAAAGCATTCATAAGCATGCATAGTTTTAACTTTCTGAGCTTTAGCTCATTTTAATTTTGTGATGCAGATGAGGAGGCATATTTTGGTATTGACTAGCTAGTTGCCTGATTTGTCTTTTGTCGCCATTATTATACAGATATAGATGAGCTTGACCTGTAGGCGACAATTTTGTTTTGAGATATTTTGGTGTAATATAAATACTACTGCTAATGGCAAAATAGACTAATGAAAACCTCTTTTGATTGTACATTTTATGTAGACAATTTTAACAAGAAATGCCATGCAGTTGCTTTTATCCAAAAGTTTTGAAAAGTTCAAATTTTGCCCTTTTTTTAAAACAAAAGATAATGTTTAAGAAAGAATAATACTCCATAGTTTGACTGTATATGATAATATGGTTAAACTAGGGGGTGTTACAGTGTTGGTTTCAGATCAAAGGTTTAATCATTTCTGAAGACTATCTACATAGGTATGATCATGTGACAAAAAACTCAATCAACCAATAAGTTTTAATTTCCTATGTTAGTATTAAATTTTAGGCCATATGTTATGTCTTTATTATTGGCTGTTATGCATGGATTTAAGTGAAATAGTAACTATACAGGGAATCATGCCAAGGGCTAAGGGTCAAACTAGTGAGCGAAGGGATAATAAGACAAGTACTACTGAAAATGAGATCAACAAGGATATTATTATAGGAAGGTTGACAGAGTTAGTTAAGACACAAGCAAGATAGTTAGAAAGGCTTATAGAAAGGGAGGAAAGGCATGGAGATCAAGCACTACCACAAGCTATAGTTAGACAAGAAAATTATAAACCTGCTTGTGAGAGGTTTAGAAAGAATAAGCCTCTAGCTTTCAAGGGTGAAACTGATCCACTACTGGCAGAAAAGTAGGTTAGGAGTATTGAGAGTATTTTCGATTACATTAGAATCCCTGATGAGGAAAAAGTTGCATGTGCCACTTTTATGTTCCAGATGGATGCTAGACATTGGTGGGATTCTATGAAGTCCATCACTGATACTACCAGGCTTACTTGGGAGCAGTTTAAGGAAATATTCTACAAAAAATATTTTAGCAACGTACATAGGATGTTGAAGGCTATTGAGTTTGTTAATCTAAAGAAAGGAGGTATGTCTGTTAATGACTACATGAAGAAATTTGAAGAGTTATCCCGATTTGCTCCGCACATGGTGTGTACAAATGAGCTAAAAGTAAACCAGTTCCTTCAAGGCCTCAAGGTAGAAATTTATAGGGATGTTAAAATATATGCTCATAAAGATATGCCATATGCTGAAGTGGTAGACAAACCTCTTGAAGCAAAAAAGGCTGAGCTAAGAGTTATAAGAGCTCAAGAAATTTGCAAGAATATAAATATGGCAAGGAAAAATACAACTTTTGGAAGAGGATCTCAACTAGGGGATAGTGGAAATAAAAGAAAGTGGCAACAGAATCAAAGAGAAAGACGAGCCCCAAAAACGCCAAGTTACAGGCCAGCAGATACAATCAACTATAACCCAGAGGACTATTTGTCCTAAATGCAGGAAGACTCATCGTGGAGAATGTCTAATGGGTTCTAGTGCTTGCTTCTTGTGTAGAAAATCTAGGCACTATACAAAGAATTGTTCGAATGCTACAGATGAGCAGAAGAAAGTCCTAGCTCGTGTGTACACAATGACCAAAGAAGATGCCGAGGCGAACCCATCTGTTGTAGCAGGTGAGATTCTTATCTTTGGTATTCCTATTTATGCATTAATAGATTCAGGGGCTACACATTCATTTGCATCACCTGAATTTATGAGAAAATTGGGCAAAACACCAGAGTACTTGAATTTCAAATATTGTGTAACCATTCCATCAGGAGAAGTTTTATGTTCTGATCAAGTTCTCAAGGCATGTTCAATCCAAATAGCTAGTAAAGACTTGTGTGTAGATTTGATAGTATTGGATATGCAAGATTTTGAAGTTATCTTAGGCATGGATTGGTTATCAAAATACCATGCTACTATTTATTACTATTTGAAGAGGGTAGTGTTTCAGCCACCAAGTATAGAGAAGTTCACTTTTGTTGGCACTATTGGAAATTCTATGATTCCAATAATCTCCTCAATAAAAGCAAGGAAGTTACTAGAAAAAGGATGCATGGGCTACTTAGCTAACATAATAGATACTAAAGAAGAGTTAAAAGTGAAGCCTAAGGAAGTGTCAGTAGTTAGTGAATTTCTTGATGTATTTCCTGAAGATTTGTCTGGGTTACCACCTGATAGAGATATAGAGTTTGTTATTGACTTATTGCCCAGTACAGCTCCTATTTTGAAAGCACCTTATAGAATGGCTCCAGCAGAGTTAAAGGAACTGAAAGTACAATTACAAGAGTTATTAGACAAAATTTTTATTCGCCCAAGCTTTTCACCATGGGGCACTCTGGTTTTGTTTGTAAGAAGAAAGATGGGACTATGAAGCTTTGCATTGATTATAGGGAGCTGAATAAGGTCACAATCAAAAACAAGTATCTGCTTCCCAGAATTGATGATCTGTTTGATCAACTACAAGGAGCTTCTATGTTTTCAAAGATTGACTTAAGATCAGGATACCATTAGTTAAAAATTGAGGAAGATATTCCAAAAAGTAGCTTTTAGAACCAGATATGGACACTATGAGTTTTTAGTAATGCCCTTTGGACTGACTAATACCCCACTGCTTTCATGGGCATGATGAATAGAGTGTTTAAGGATTTCCTAGATAAATTCGTTATAGTTCTCTTCGATGATATTTTAATTTACTCACGCTCAAGAGACGAGCATGTGGAACATTTGAAAACCGTGTTGAGAATTCTTAGGGAAAAGCATATGCATGCTAAGTTTAAGAAGTGTGAATTCTAGTTAGAGAAAGTTATCTTCCTTGGTCATGTGGTTTCTGGAAATGGTATTTCTGTGGATCCAACGAAAGTTGAAGCTATGAGAAATTGGCCAAGACCAACAAATGTTTCTGAGATTCGTAACTTTTTGGGATTAGCTAGTTATTATAGACGTTTTGTTGAAGGTTTCTCAAAGCTGGCTTCCCCATTGGCTCATTTAACAAGGAAGAATATGAAGTTTCATTGGAACGAAAATTGTGAAAGAAGTTTTGAGGAATTGAAGCATCGTTTGATAACTGCCCCTATACTTTTAATACCGTCAGGATCTGGAGGATTTGTTGTTTATAGTGATGCCTCGAAGAATAAGTTAGGATGTGTTTTGATGCAAAATGGCAAAGTCATTGCTTATGCCTCTAGACAATTGAAGGAATATGAAAAGAAGTATTCTACTCATGATTTAGATCTAGCAGCAGTTGTTTTTGCACTAAAATTTGGAGGCACTATCTTTTGTTTTGAGATATTTTGGTATAATATAAATACTACTTCTGATGGCAAAATAGACTGATGAAAACCTCTTTTGATTGTACATTTTTTAACAAGAAATGCCATGCAGTTGCTTTTGTCTAAAAGTTTTAGAAAGTTCAAATTTTGCCCATTTTTTTTAAAACAAAAGATAATGTTTAACTAAGAATAATACTTCATAGTTTGACTGTATATGACAATATGGTTAAACTAGGGGGTGTTACACTCTAAAATTGTAGGTTGCAAGGTAAGAGCTGCTAATTTCTCCATTAAACCTGTAGGCACAATCTCTAATTCCAATCGATGCAAATCCATCACAAGATGTTTCCGATCAACATACTTAAGTGACATAGCAGCTAATGACTTTTTACTTAGAGCTTCTGCAACCACATTAGCTTTTCCTAGATGATAGTTAATTTCACAATCATAGTATTTTACTAGTTTAAGCCATCTTCTCTGTCTCATATTCAGTTCCTTTTGGGTAAGGAAATACTTGAGACTTTTATGGTCTGTGTAAATTTGACATCTTTCTCTATAAAGATAATGTCTCCAAATCTTCAGTGCAAAAACTATTGTTGCTAGCTCCAAATCATGAGTAGGATATTTCTTTTCATATTCTTTTAGTTTCCTAGAAGCATAGGCGATAACCTTACCATTTTGCATCAGAACATAGCCTAGACCATTCTTTGAAGCATCACTGTAAACAACAAATCCTCCTGATCCAGTGAGTATAGAAAGTATAGGAGCTGTGACCAAACAATTCTTTAACTCTTGGAAACTCTTTTCACAATTATCATCCCAATGAAATTTCACATTCTTTCTAGTCAACTGAGTTAATGGAGAAGCCAACTTAGAAAATCCTTCCACGAATCTTCTATAGTAACCAGCCAATCCTAAGAAACTACGAATCTCTGAAATATTTGTAGGTCTTAACCAATTACTTACAGCTTCAACCTTAGTTGGATCCACAAAAATACCATTTCCAAACACTACATGACCAAGGAAGATAACTTTCTCCAACCAAAACTCACACTTCTTAAACTTTGCATACAACTGCTTTTCTTTTAGGATCCTTAAAACTGTTCTCAAATGCTCCATATGCTCCTCCCTTGAGCGTGAGTAAATCAAAATATCATCAATGAACACTATAACGAAACTATCTAAGAAATCCTTAAATACTCTGTTCATCATATCCATAAAAGCAGCTGGAGCATTAGTTAAACTGAAGGGCATCACTAAAAGCTCATAGTGTCCATATCTTGTCCTAAAAGCTGTCTTCGGAATATCTTCTTCCTTAATCTTCAGTTGATGGTATCTCGATCTTAAATCAATCTTGGAAAATACAGAAGCACCTTGTAACTGATCAAACAAATCATCAATTCTAGGGAAAGGATATTTATTCTTGATTGTAACCTTATTTAACTCTTTATAATCAATACAAAGCCTCATAGTTCCATCTTTCTTCTTTACAAATAATACTGGAGCATCCCATGTTGAAATTCTTGAAAGTATGAAACCCTTGTCCAAAAGCTCCTGTAATTGTATCTTTAATTCCTTCAACTCTGTTGGAGCCATTCTATATGGTGCTTTAGAAATAAGAGCAGCGTCAGGTAGTAAGTCAATAGCAAACTCTATCTCTCTATCATGTGGTAATCCCTGTAAATCTTCTGGGAATACCTCTAGAAATTTATTAACTACTGGTACTTCCTGTGACTTCATCCTAAGTTCTTCTTTAGTATCTATTACATTTGCCAAATAACTAGTACATCCTTTCTCAAGTAACTTCCTCGCTTTTATCATTGAAATAATTAGTACCGTTTTCTTCCTAGAAGACCTAAGGAAAGTAAACTCCTCTTCACTAGGTGGTTGAAATACTACTCTCTTACCATTACAATCAATGCTAGCATGATACTTAGATAGCCAATCCATACCCAAAATCAACTTAAAATCCTACATATCCAACACTATTAAGTCTACCCACAACTCTCTACCATCTATTTGTATTGGACACTCTCAAAACTTGACCAGAATATAAAACTTTCCAAGATGGAATAGTTATACAATATCTTAAATTCAAAGTTTCAGGTGATCTGTCCAATACTCTCACATATGCTGGTGATGCAAATGAATGTGTAGCTCCTGAATCTATTAATGTATTTGCGAAGATATCAAAGATAGAGATCTCACTTGCTACAACTGATGGATCAGCCTCAGCATCTGTCGCAATCATAGTAAACACACGAGGTGGAACTTTCTTTTGTTCACTAGAGATGGAGGGACAATCTCTAGAAAAATGTCCTATCTTGCCACAAGTATAACACGTGCTAATACCAAAAAGGCATTCACCTTTATGAGGCTTTCCACATTTGGGACATGTAACTTTATGAGTTGAAGTAGATTGCATTTTTTGACTTATTGTTGGGCGCTTTGAAGGATCTTGTCTTTGTCCCTGACCTTATGGAAATTTCCTTTTACCGCCATCAGACCCTGATTGAGTACCCTTTCCAAAATTTGCATTTCTCCTTGCCATATATATGTTTCTTCTAATTTCTAGTGCCTTTACCACCTTCAGTTCAGCTTCTTCAGCTTCAAGGGCTTTCTCTTCAACTTCTATGTAAGGTACACCTTTTCATGTAGACATCTTAATATCCCTATATATTTCTGCTTTGAGCCCCTGTAGAAACTAGTTTACTTTCAACTCGTTGGTACTCACCATATGAGGAGCAAAGTGGGATAGTTCATTAAATTTCTTTATATAATCACACACAGACATGCCACCTTTCCTCAAATTAGTAAATTCAGTTGCCTTTGCAAGTTGATGAGCTTTATTAAAGTACTTCCTGTAAAAGATTCCCTTGAATCTCTCCCAAGTCAAACTGTTAACATCAGTGATTGACTTTATGGAATCCCACAAATGCATGGCATCCATTTGGAACATATAAGTAGCACAAGAAATTTCTCCTCTTCAGGGATTCTTATATAATCAAAGATACCCTCTAAACTCCGAATCCACACCTCAGCTAATAATGGATCAGTTTCACCTTTAAAAACTAGAGGTTTATTCTTCCTGAACCTTTCAGAAGCTGGTTTATGATTTTCTTGTCTAGTTACAACTTGTACTAGTAATTGTTCATCTCTCCTTTGATCTCGTTCTATAAGCCTCCCTATTTGTTGAGCTTGTCTCTCTACTAATTCAGCCAATCGATGTATAGTAGTATCTTTGTCATTGTCTTGATCACCCCTCTGTTGCCTAGTCTGACCTTTACCCCTTGGTATAATTTTCTGTACAATAGCCCTTTACTTACAAATAAACATAATAGCCAATAATAATGTGTGCATCAAATTTATATAACAAAATGAAGTACACATATGCAATTAATTAGACTTACTAGTTGATTGAGCTTTCTGTCACATGATCATACATACATAGGCAGTCTTTAGAAACGACTAAACCTCTGCTCTGATACCACAACTATTACACCCTCTAGCTTAACTATATGACTATATAGGTCAAACTAGGAAGCATTACTCTTTTAAAAACCATGACTTTAGTTTTGTTCAAAAATTTTGGCTAATTTAAACTTTTTTAAACTCTAAAACAAAAGTACCTGGATGGTATTACTTTCTGAAAGTGTCTTTACAAACTATAAAACCAAAAAGTTCTTATCCATTTATCTTGCCATCCACAGTGATATTTACATCACACTAAAATATCAAAATAGAAAAAAAAAACATTGCCCAAAAGTCAAGCTCGTCAACATCTGTATGATCATGAAGACAAAAAAACATGCTAGCCAACCGGCAACTCTATACATCATATATCTCATCACCTGCATCACAGGAACTAAATGAGCTAATGCTCAGTAAGTAAAGATCATGCATGCTCATGAACATGTTTTATGCATAAACTTCATTGAAATTCTCATTATACTATTTCTTCCATAATTTTTCATTTTGATGCACTTTTCATAGAAAACATTTCTTTATAGGGCCCTTGAGTACACTACAAAGTCGTGGTAGTCGGTAGGCCGTGCCCACCTATGCGGGAAGGAAACACATGGTCAATACGAACCATACCTATCCAACATAAACCAACTAGGTAATGCATCTAATAAATCTCATAGTACAATGCTCAGTCCCAATAGTCGATAAGTCCTACCCACCTATGTGGGAAGGATGCCTGTGCAAACCATACTTACCCAACACAGGCTGACTAGACAATGTACTTAAAACATATCTTGTAAAATCAGTATAATAGTGCTACTTTAAATCCAATGCATGAAAAACTTCATTTCTTTCAAAATCATGCTTAAATCAAGCCATGCTTATGTTTCCGTAAGCTTTACAACAAAAATATAAATAACATATAATTGAAATAATACACATAAACATGAAGGAAAATATCTTGTATCTATTATTGTTCTTGTGATGCAGTTAAAATAAATCTTCACTTACCTTGTGTCCGATAGAAAAAAATAGTGGAAAGGGTCAGTATCCTCTGTGACAATGTGTATGGAAGACCTGATGTCAATTTTATTACTAAAATTATCACTACAATATAAAATGCTTAAAGAAAACAAGCACAAGACCAAATCAGAACTTTTACAAAAGAAGGAATCCTAATCACAAAATGAACCAAACTATCATCTACTTTCATAAAAACTAGTCCATTTGCTTCTAAATGGTAACATTTGGTTCTAAAAATATTTGGACAATACGTTCCCTATTTTTAGGATATCCCCACATGATTAAAATTATAGTTTAAGACCTGTAATAACAATCAATAAGCCAATTCCCATGTATACAATTCAAAGATGATCATTTAGAGCAACCTAGGTACATTTGAATTCCTTTTGTTTAGACAAAGTTTGAAACCACTTTTATACTTGTGTGTCATCATAACCAGCCACCAAATGAGTGTAATAAATATTATGATCCATAAATATACACTCTAAGCTTAGAAAATCAGATTACTAACAAAAAACTTAATCTACCACACATGACAACACTTAAATCCTTAACTAGTACACTTTAGGGCTTTAAGTATAACTTTAATTCTTCACTTAAATTCTGTGTTTCTAGTCATATATAATGTTTTGTTAGACCTTAATTCATCAAATAAAAGCTTTAATTCAAGAGCTAAAGCAATAGAAATAAATTACCAATTCTAAATTCCACAAAAAACTCACCTTGACTATTTTGAACTTTTGTTTAAGCTCTTGCCTTCTACTTCCACAAAACTGATTTCTAAGGCTTTGAAATTGATTTAGGACTCAAGAAGACCTAGAGGAAATATTACTTACAAGTAGAAAATTGAAATAACAAAACAAAACCTAGGAAGAAGAACTAGTAGAATTTCCTTGACTAGTTTGGACCTATCTTGTTTTCTTGAGCTCCAAATTGAGTTCTACCATTTAGAAACTCTTAGATATGGATAAGGGGAGTTGAGAAAAGTATAGAAAGTGGCTTGAGCGGTTCAATTCATGGCTGGGAGAGGAAGAGGAAAGAAATGACCAGATTTGGTCAAAAATCAATACTTAAAGGCTAAGAATGGTATAACTTAAATTCTAAGGGGTATTTTAGGTATTTTTCTCATTACCTTCCATGTGTCAAGCTCTAAAACATCCTTAGCATACTCACCACATTGCTGATCAATCCTATATACCCAAGTGTAGACCAAAATTGTGAAACCTAGCTTAGAAAGTGAAATCTAATCATACTTTGACTTATGATACTATATCGCTAATTTTATTCTAATTTGGTGGAATCTAGCCCCATAACCAATCATTAAACATAAAAAAAAATTCCATTAGACTCTAATTCATAATACAAAAATAGTATAATTGCTCAATTAATAGAATGCACAAAGATGACATTACGCGATTAAGATGAAATTCAAGCTAGCTTAGTGTAATTAAATACAGTTTAGTATAGTAACTACTACCTTGTACTTACCTGGAATGAATATTTTTGAAAATGCTAGAAATGAGTACTAAATATTAAATTAAAGCTATTTTATGTATAAATGCACAGTGAATTTGGTTCCGAGAAGCGTGAAAGATGCATTTTATCGAAAAACTACTATTTGACCAAGTTATCAATAGACAAGATTTTTAATGCATGTGCATATAGTATTATTATTCATGAATGTATTCTTTGTTCTTTTTACACACCGAGCTCTCTCTTTGAGGGTACTGAGCCTTTATACTGCATGAGAATACTTCGACAACTATTAGAATAATAATACATATTGAAAGCATTTAACAATCAAAATGAGCAATTTATCATAAAATTGATACTAGTTTCATGATATATCTATTATGTAATATGAACATGTTTATTATTGGCTTATTATGTATGTGAGAAACTTGAGCATCACATTTATGGTCTTCATGGAGGAAGAAAGAAGAATTAGAAGTTGCCATTCTCTAACCTGATTTATGGGATTCTTCAACAACAACATCTTCTGAAACCTCCAAGTCATTTTCTCTTTCTAGTTTTACCTACTATTTCTTACAGGCTGAAGGGCAAAGAAGTTGTTGAACTACTTGTTGCAACAACTGCTAAATCTAAGAAGAGGACAACTGCTGCCAAGAAGTCCTCAGCTATTGTAACATCTTTTGTTGTGGTGTCTCGAGAGTCTATGGAGCTAGAGAATCTGAAAGCTGATCAGGTCAAGTATACTGAGCGACTAGAGACCATTAAAATAGTGTAAAAAGAGATTCTCGATTAGTTGACAATCGCCTTTGCTGCTTTATCAGCTGTTGCTCCTAATCTTTCTAGATCTTTCCAACCTGATATACCATCATGTTAACCTATTGCAACAAGTCCAAAAAAGCAAGCCAAAAAACGATACAAGAAAACACATCTTCAATCATTTTGTTTGCTTTGCAGGATTTTGCTACATGGAGCTTTCATTTTTTTGATTCCAAAATTTTGTTTTCATTTGTTTTGGCTTTAAGACTTAATATTTGTTTGGTAATTTGATATTTTTTCCATCTTTTGACCAAAAGGGGGAGATCATGAGAATTTTCTTGATATTTGTTTTGAGATCATAACATTATATTTTGTTTGGAGATTATGAGATTTTATTTTCAGGGGGAGCTTTCTATGATTTATATCACATTGTTTGTATTGTGATTTAGAGGGGAAGTTATCTATTTGTTAATTATGAGAAAATTAACCATCTGTTTTGTAAGTTTTTATACTTGAGTTCTTCGTGTTCTTTCTCACGTTGATTATGCGAAAAAGATGCCAAAGGAGGAGATTATTAGGTCTAAAAGTTTGGCATTCTAAATGGAGAAATTATGAGAACTCAAGTTGATAAAAGAGATTGATAAATTGTTACAACAAGTCCGAATTTGTTACAACAAGTGTTGTTCTACGATAAACAAAACTTGTATTTTTCTTTATATGAAAACCTTCTACAATATGCCCAAACACGGTTTGTTTCCATATTTAATCATTTTGGTAATGATATTTGTGAAATATATATGGAAATTCGTGTATAGCTGTTTAGGATAATTTCTCTATCAATTTTAAATCAATTACTTTTATATTTACCATATATATCATTGATTATTTCTCATTCTTTTGTCCTTGATTGATATCTGATTGCCTCTTATTAATCAATAAATTTGGATAGGAATCCAAAATAAAGTCATAAGAATTTTTATCCTTAATTAAAACTGGATATTTGCTCATTAATTAATTAAGTTTTCATTAGTTAATTAATTTGATTTGCTGAGTTGTTGTGATCAAATTTCCTGATCTCAACTCCGGATATTTCAGGAAAGATTAGTTAATTTTCTTAAATCTTGGTATTTGATTGAGATATGATTTTTTAAGTTAATTATCAATCTTTGATAGATTAATTGAAGAATTCTAGCTGGCCAAATCGCATCGAAATCATATCCAAAGAGCAATCATGAATCTGAATATTTTTCTAGTAATTGTTATGGTATATTATAATATTTTTTTAAAGATTTTGTTTTTATTATTAATTCTTTTCTTATTTGATTTCAGCTAATTCACACTATAATGAATGGCCATGGAGGCAACAACTTTCTGGCATATTACAATATTTTTGTAAAGATTTTGATTTTGTTATTAATTCTTTTTTTATTTAATTTCAGTCAATTCATACAACAATGGATGACAATAGAGGCTGAAATTCACCTATAAAAGTTCTACTACTCCAAGAATATTTGTATGCACTTCATTGAGAAAAAAATTCTTAGAGAGAGCTTTTAATTATAAGGTATAGAGCATGTTCTATTGTCATTGTGAGACTTAGAGAGCTTTAGGATTTTCTAGATACTTTGTTTAAGTGCATCTTGTTCTTGGGAAAAAAGAACAATACATCTTTGGGAGGAGAAAGATTTGAAACAGTGAAGGAAGTTTACGTGTGAAGGATCAACAAGACAAGGGAAGCTCGCTAAACAAAATTGGTGGAGTCGTTACAACACATTGCGGCAATTAAAAAGTGAGTCTTTTATTGTGTTGGTCAAATAGTATTTGTAATTTTTATACTTTAAAAATTTGTTTAATCTCTGAGCATGGCTCCGTGGACTAGGAGAGGTATGAGCTACGTTAAAAATATCTTGTGTTCATTCTTTATTTTCCTATTCTTGTTGCAACATATACACTCGTCGTTGCAACATTTTTTTTTTAAAGTAGGGTATAACTAATGGTTTCTATTTATTACAAATTAAAAGAAAATACCTACTACTACCCACCCTCTACTCCACCCTATTAAGAATAATTAGTTTTCGCGCATACTCTTAATATGACTCGAACTTAGGACCGACATCGTAGATAACGAGTGTTCTTACTACTTGAGCCAATGCACTTCATCGTCGTTGCAACAATATTTCATACACGTGTTATAATATAATTAATTATTTATTAATTTAATCAATTAATTAATTATATGGTAATACCTAAAAAAATATCTTTTAACTCCTTAATTATAGCGCTTAGTAATACCTTTTTTTGGCGTGTTTCGTTGGTATACCAAACTTGAGGGGTAAGCACGTGAGCGGACCTACCAGGAATAAACGTCACGAGCGGCCTCAGACGTTAATGGGTCAAAACCATTGGATAGACAAAGAGGGTCACAAAAGCAGACAACAAAGTACGATTTGATCCGGCCATTTTTTTGTAACCTCCCACAAAAATGAATTAGTTATCAACTGTTGGGAGGTGGTTGTACGATAGGTAAAATATATCGAAGAACGTCCCTATCTAAAATTAGAACATCTGAGGGAAAAAAACCATATAAGCATGCCATGATGGCACTTTGGTATCTCAGTTCACATTTATGGGCTTGGACCAATAAGGCTTTAAGCCCAAAAAAAAAAAAAAACTTTGTTTGTGAGCCTCACGTGCAGCACATTACAAAGAGAGAAAGGTTTCGGCCACTTAAAAGAGAGAAATAAAGAAAATATTAGAGAGAAAAAAGTGTCATTTGGTAAAACTGTAGATTTGAGTTATGCTGAAAGAAAAATTTACTATAGCGCAAAGTAGTCGAGTATTTGATAAACTATAATTTTAAAATGTTGGTGATATGAAAAAATTATATTAAAGTATTTGTTAAATTATATGGTTAAATAGTTGTACAAATATGAAATTAGCAAAATAAACATCATTATACAATTATGCATATTTATAGAAATAGCTTATTAATATTTTTGTACAATTATGTATATTTTGTACATACTAAATATATTAATACTTTTTAAAAAAATGATATGAAAATAAACTCAATTAAATTAGTTACTCAATTAAATTTATTTTATTTTAATTTAATTTTCTTTATTTTCATCTGAATTTAAAATTTCAATAAAAAAATCAATTTAGCTACTTCAAAATAACTAATATGAAGAGTAATTTAGTCAATTATGATTTAAATATATTAATAATTTTTTTAAAAAAAAAAACTAATATGAAAATAAACTCAACGAAATGTTTGGCACTTTTGCTTTTAAGTAAGGATATTTTAGCCATTATGATTCATTCATTAAAAGATAGTATAAATTTTCACATAATCTAAAAGCTAAAGTTGTCTTAGGCCACCTTTGTCTTTTGGCTATAACTTTATCAAAAATTATTAAATAATCTGATTTTTAAGTTTTTACTGAACACCATTTGACCCACAAGTTATTCGAAAAATGCTTTTAGCTTGTTAAAAAGCTAAACCAGACTGGGCCAAAGAAGAGATTTAGAACTTTAGCTTATTGATCAAATGGTGATGTTTTTCCCAATTCCGCTTAAATTTGGCATGATGAATCCTTGTAGAGATCTCTACAAATCCAATAATTTAGTTTTTCCCCTTAGCATCTCTGTGGTGCTCTCTTTATATACCTGCACAACCTTGCTCTTTGTTGGAATCCATTTATGTTGACGATGAATATATTGTCGGTGCACCAAGAATCTTTATTCTTAATGTTATTATGGTTTATTGTGAGTCTCTAATTATTCTAGAGAGAAATCTTTTGAACCTATTATTATTAGGTTAAAGATAATAATAACCCTTAAATTATACTCATTGTACCACTTAAATTCTTAAATTTTAATTTACACAGTACTAGCCTCAGAATTATGCAACTATTATAGCAATGACCTCTTTATCATAAAATGTTAATCTTTTAAAAGAAAATAGTCATAGATAAAGTATATAATTGGGCATTATTTGCTTTTATGAATGAAAATCTTGTTCTTAGCCATACTTACTAAATTATATGCTCTGCACATGACTCATTTATGTTAAAAGCTTAATAATTTGTGGAAAAAAATAGTCATTTCTATAACATTTGCATAAGTCTTTGTTTGGCAGTATACAGTGTAAATTGAAAAATTAAAAATCTCATTATTGACTACAATTGCCAAACTGTGTACTTTGTAATGACTTATTTCTATTAAACATTTAACAATTTGTGACAAAAGAATCATTGCAACATTACATAATTCAGTTACTATTATTGTATAAGTTGAAAATTAATGAGCAAAAATGGTACAATAAGTATAATTCAAAAGCTATAAATGTAGTTAACCCTTATTATTATTGTTCATAAGGAAAAATTTAAGTAGACTACAGTCCTCGTGGTTTTTCTTATTTTAGGTTTTTCAGGTTAAAATTGGTTTCTCGTTGTGATTGATTTATTTGCTTATTGCTTGTAATTCTTTTGTTTATATTATAATTATTGGCTTTGTCGTATTTGGTAAAGACTTTATTTTAGACACATAGAGAAGGAAAAAGATTTATTTTACTATCTATTATGGTAGTGGTGTGTTTTTACNTTAATTTATTTGAATTTTAAAAGAATATAAATAGTTTTGTTTTCTATTTTAGCCTAATAAAAAGAAAAAGAATAATATAATCTCTATTAAATAGTGATGCCCAATAAAATTCAAGTATACTATATGAGCACAATTGATTTGAAAATTTAAAATGAAATGTAGAATAAACTTGAATATATCTAAAAGAATGGAAAAGTTGCGTAAGAGAAATTAGAGAAGTGGAAAAGTTTATTGAAATTCAAAGCAATTTACAATTGACCAAAATAGACCAATATTCGGCTACATATATACAGCTCACTTAAGCACGGTTCATTTACGCTCGCATAAAATGTGGGTTGGGCCTATGGGCCGTGTCAGACTCCTTAATAGTAATAGAGGTTGACCCATATTATATGCAGGTTTCGCTCACTTTACATCTTTATCCCGTGACAAATCAATAAGAAAATTAGGTCATCTACAACCAGTTTAGAAAAGAATTACAAATATACTGTGGGCTCAATTTTTTCTAAATCGAGTATAGCATGTTTTAGAAAAATGCCTTTTAAAAATAATAGAAAACTGCCATTTTTAAAATACTAACTAGTAAACTATAACCAGTTTTCGAGCATTTATATCTATTATATAATTGATACTCAGTAACCGATAATCAATTTGTAAATATTGGTAACTAGTAATTATTTTTAAAAATAGTATTTTTTAAAAAATAGTATTTTTCTTAAAAAGGCAGCACCATAATTGGAAAAAATATTGACCCATTGTATTTTTGTAATTTATTTTTATTTTTGTAGGGGAAAGTGTTAATACTAGTTTCATGATCAATGGTGCTTCATTATCGTTAAGACATTAATTATGTGCAATATTTAAGTATACTATATATCATTAGCTTGATCATATATTATCGATAATTAGAAAGGCTTCTTATAAATTAAATCATATCTTTTTCAAAAGGTTATCTATAATACCTAGAATATTAATCTTTTTATAAATTTAACCATGTCTTTTAGCTTGTACAATATTATACCACCATATTTTAAATTTTTATAAATTTGTATTATCTCTATATAAATTAACCAACAAATTTTTCAATAAATATGGAATATAAATTGAGAATATCTAATTATTTATACTAATTAACACAATAAATCTATTAAAAATAGCTTAAAATAGTTAGCACAATTCATCAAAATTTACAAATTTACAAAAATTTGAAATGTATAGATATATAATTTTTCATAAGCCAAAAAACATAGTTAAAATTGCAGAAATATCATACTTTAAAATAATTTTTTTTGTAGTTATCTCTTCTACAAAATAAGTATGTAGATCGATGCAATGTACATATCTCATTTATTGTAGTGAAAATTAGGCCGTGTATGATATTTTTTAAAAAAAATACGATGGTGTCTATTTTTTGTAGATCAGGTATAGTTTTTATTAGAAAAATACTATTTTTAAAAATATTTAGAAAATGTCATTTTTTTAAATAGTAACTAGTAACCGATAACTAGTAATTAGTTTTTGAGTACTCATAACTAGTAACCAAAGGTATTTATAACTAGTAAATAGTAACTAATAATTGATAACCAGTTTTTAGAAATTGATTACTAATAACTATTTTAAAAATGACATTTTCGAAAAAGTTTTAAAAAATGATATTTCTCTAATAAGAATAGTACAAGAATACGAAGAGGGAACAAAAAAACTCACCCAGCATCGTGCATTCCCGCACCCCTCCACGCACTTGTAACGATTGTAGTGCTAGTGAAACGTCAGAGTCCCAGCAAGCTAGGCTCTCGATGAGAGCAGAGCGACCCAAAATTGCGAGCCCAAAATACAATTGTGTGAACTAATTTTTATTATGTGTATATGTTATCTTATACGAAAAGAACATATTATTATTGATTAAACCATCAAAATTATATCCTATACAGGCAATATGTTGTGTATTTAGTGCTTAATTCTAATAAATAAAGGTATTGTGTACCACGTACTGTTACAATTGAATTATTTTCATTATCAAGTATAATTTATAAATTTGGTACGATTTGGCCTGCCCCGTGTATATATGTCCTTTTGAATAATGATATAAGAGCTAAAAAAATAAATACTTATAATTAGATGTCGTACGGTCTAAAATCCTATGTCAGGTCGTATGAGTACGATTAAGTGCGATCTCTTCCGAAAGAGTTGCATGCGACCTCCACCGCATAAGTTAGTGTGATCTCTTCCGAAAGAATTACATGCGACCTCTACAGTATAAGTTAGTGTGATCTCTTCCGAAAGAATTACATGCGACCTCCACCGCATAAGTTAGTGCGACCTCTTCCGAAAAAGTTACGTGCGACATCTTCCGAACAAGTTAAGTGCGACCAGAATGAAAAAGAGACTAGTCTACGCTTCATCAAACAGGTAACCTACAAAGAAAGGGAAACGAAAGTTTCTCTTTAAAGATCGACCAGTCATCTCATTTAAGTGATTACCCAATTATATTGTTACTCAAATTGTATTACCCGATTATACAGTTATCCATTCTCACAATTGGGAAACATTGAGCTATTCTCATCTATATAAAGGGAGTTCAATGTTTCAGTAAAGGGGGATCTGGGACTTTTTCTGATCTTGGGAGTCTGAGAAATTTTTGAGAGAACTTTTTTAACTCTTTCTTTTTCTTTCTAGACAACATATTGTAATTGAGTTCTTGTAATTCTTTAGAAAATAGTGAAAAACAGTGGACGTAGGCTCATCTTTTTTGAGGCTCTTGTCTCTTTATTTGCTCTAGTTAATTACCCCTTTTCACACAAGCCACATCTTACAATTTTTTCTAAATTTATTGTTGACAAAACCTCTATCAACAATTGGCGCTAGAATGAGGGCATTCCAGCAGAAAATTTTGTCCATTCCATTTCTTTCAACAATGGCAAATACCAGAAACACTACCAGAGTCACCGGAACTAGCCAAAACTAACCCCAAAGCACTGCTGCTGCACAGGCAGACCCTGCTCAGGATCAGCCTACCGTGACAGTATCAGAAAACCTTGCTCAGAGACAGGATCGCATAGAGGAGACACTGGTGAACCTTCAGCAAATCACTAACTAGATCAATGACTCCCTACGACGACTTACTGAAGGACAGATGGTGACCCCACCACAGCATAAACATTCCAGAGAACGTCCTGCTCAACTACCTGAGAAAGAAATACAGATCCTAGAGACAAGAAAACTCGACCAGCCAAGAACCAAGCAAGAGCGTCATGAAGATCGCATCTCTAAGGGAAAAGGCAAGGTCGCAAACTTGCCTCTAGAATCTGGTACAGAGAGTTCAAGCACTAACCGTGATCGTGGACAATCTTCTCGCAAGTCAACTGGTAATCAAGATCACTTAAACAGCGAACAAAAACATCAATCAAGAAGCGCCTTAGAAAGAATCAGCAGAGAGTCGAGACAAAATCCTACAGACCTAAGACAATACTTAGAGCAGCGACATAGTATGAACGATCCGTATCGCATCATAATGACCAAAGCCGATCTCGTCGCACTATTTCACTGGATTCCTCTCGCAGATCGCAGAAAACTCTACCTGATCAACCTGCCATACATCGAGATAATGATCAAAGGCCTCCCTTGCCGCCAGCAAGAGATAATGCCCTCCCTCCGAACGTCGATATTCACAATTTGAGGATCGCATTAGATGCACTTGCTAGTTGAGACGATGAGCCCGCTAATGGGTATCATTAATCGCCATTCAGCGAGGAAATTCGAGCTGCTGCCCTACCTATTGGATTCTGACTTCCTATCGTAAACACTTTTGATGGGAAAACTGATCCATAGGACCATATGGACCACTTCAGTGACCTAATGGAACTCCATCGTGTCAATGATTATGCACGTTGCAGATGTTTTGCTGTAACTCTTTCAGGAGCAGCAAAGAAGTGGTTTCAAGAACTCAAGTCCGGCTCAATCTCATCCTGGCAATAACTTCAGACGGCATTCTTGAGACAGTTCTAAGCTACAAAGAATTTTACTATTCTGCTTGTTAGCTTGTCCACAATTCGACAAGGTCCAGAGGAAACTCTACGATCTTATCTCAACTGATTCACCTCAGAGTTAGCAAAGGTCAACAATCCACCTGAAGGAGGAGTTTTAACTCTCATGATAGCAGGGGTGCGACCAGATCCTAAACTCTGGGAGAAATTACTTGAGCGAGAATGCATAACTCTCGAAGACTTCTACCGAAGCATTGGTCGGTATCTAAGGGGAGAATCTTCGCGTGAGAATCTTCAAAAGACAGAAAAAGGAGGAAGGAAAGATGCTACTAAAGACGCGATCACGACCAACAATAACGGTAATAAGAAAAACAAAAGGAGTAATGAACAGTTGGCGGAGAATCAGCCCAGTACTAAAAAGTAGGAGATTTCGAGAGCCCCCATGAGGTTCAACCATCATACCGAATTAAACGCGCCCATAGATCATATCTATGCGGTCACAAACTAGTTGAGCGATACCATCAACCAGAACCAATGAAACGGGACAGAGCAAAGCGCAACCCCAACAAGTTCTGCCGGTATCACAATGACATTGGACATGACACCAATAATTGCTATGCCTTGAAGGATGAAATTGAAAGATTGATTAAAAAAGGGCGACTGCGGCAATACACCCGGCAGAATAACGAAAGGCGAGAAGAAAACCAACAGTGACCTCCAGAAATTCAACGCGAAGTACGAACTATCTTTGGAGGACCGCATGTTGGTGGAAATTCAAAAAG
>JXTB01000194.1:310526-341419 GCA_002914805.1 Parasponia andersonii | reverse complement strand
TTCATGCGATCCGGATGCTCGGAGATAGTTTTCTCGAGCTCTTTGACTTTCTCCTCGAGATTCTCCTTCTCGAGCTTCTCCTTGGCCAGGCCTTCAAGCAGCTGCTGCATCTCCAAGTCAAAGGCTTTTTTCTCTTCCTCCTGAGCTTTCTCCGAGTTCTCGAATGCTTGGGTTATCTCTTCAACTTTTTTGGCCTTTTCCAAATATTTAAGGACTGGGTCATGCATCAAGACAGCAGCAGCCGCAGTCTGAAAATATAACCATTAATACCAAGAAATAATACATTGAAAAGAGAATAAAAGGTGCTTACATTTGCCAGCATCCTCATCACAGAACCGAAGGCAACCTTGGCAGATCGTCGCTTCATCCTCTCCCAGCCCTCCTCGAAAGTGAAGCGATCAATGAATGCTGTGCTCATTCCAGCCTTCTCTGGTAATTGATTAAGGAGTGCGAAGAGCTCCTCGTCTTTATCTACCAGGTTTGGTTCTGAAGAGGTGGTAGTTTCCTTGGATGGTTTGGGATGGCTCATTGTTTGAGGCTGTGGAGGAGGCGAGCTTGCCAGGATGTCCTCGAAGGTGACTTTTCAATTTTTGGAAGTGTCGACCTTCTCTTTCCCTTTCAATGATGGAGTGCTCTCGGGTGTCTTGGATTTTTCCATGGACCCAAGAGTGGAAGGTGGTGCTCGCAGGCCACTACCAATAACCATCTCTGTACAGATATGTCAGCAAGCGAGGTAACATAATACAATAATGATTAAGATGTATATATATATATGATTACCTTCTTGTTGTTGAGGAGCTGGTGGTGATGCTGTTTATGGAGAAGATGGTTCCGAAGTTGAAGGGGTGGTAGGTGCTTTTCATTTCCTAGGTTTGGAAGATGAGGCACTCTTATCCGTCTGCTTCCTCGGCTTCTTTTTCTTCGAGCTCGAAGGTCTAGACGAAAGGACAGTGGGGGCAGGGAACGCAGCTCCCTTTGGAAGCAAACTGCAAGCAACCAAGTTCTTGGAAGTACCAAGTACCTTCCAATCAAATTCCTCAATTAGAAGGTCGTTGATTTTGTACACCCTTGCGAGCTGTTCCGTGGAAAGTCCGGGCCATTCCCTGTTGTCTATGATGACATACAAGTGTAATCAGGATAAATATGATAATACAAAAAAAGGCGATAAGTTGAAAAGCTACCTACCAGGGTTCTGAAAGAAGCCATTGTCCGCATAGTCAAAGTGGAAAAATGGATTTTTCCATTTTCCCATGTTGTTGCGAACCCTGTAGATTGTTTTTATTACCTGGTTCGACCACTTTCTCGCATAAAATAAGCCAAAATCTGGCGGATTTGATATCACTTGGTAAAACTAAGCGAACTCTTCAGGAGTGGGGGTGTATAAACCTAATTTGTGGTAAAGTATGTACAAACCTACCATATATCTACATGTATTTGGAGTCAGTTAGAAATGGACGACCTCATAGTAATCGATGATTGATTTTATATATGGATGGAGTGGGAGGTGGACACTGTATTTGAGAACTACTTCAGAAAATAAGGCAATTTTGCGTGGTGGTGTGTGGTCGATTGAATTCCATGGGAAGGCGAAGTGGGATGACAATCTTATAGTTGCGCACGATTTTGCTGAGCTTATTTGTTGTGTAACTCGTCCTTATATTGGTACATGACCAATTCCCCTCTACGTATTGATAGCCTATTGCGAAGGTAGGGGTATCCCTGATATGCCGAGCCCACTGGTCCTGAGGGAGGTCGCCTATACGATGACTATTTTGCCTGACCCCGGTTATCTCTACCTCGGGTTCTGGTTCAAGGTAATCTTTAAGGTTTATGGATCTAACACTGGAGTTCTTAGATTCTCCTGAGAATGCATTCCCTTTCCTAAAGTCCTCACTACTAGACATCTAAAAAGAAATACGGATGGGTTTAGTCCTATGCGAGCATCAAGGATCTTCGTTATATGCAAGTAAATTTTGGGGGTTCACCCTAGGATTGTATTAATAAGTGAGCTCATCTGATTTTTTCTAATCAGACTATGGATTCATAAAAATTTGCTCGAGCAGTTCGTCAAAAATAAATAAATAAATAGGATTTCAGACCCTGAAAACTCTTTTACAAGTTTGTCTTTGTCCATTGTCTAGAAAAGAATCTATTTTACGAACTGGTAAAGGGGATCTGAAAAATTCACATTCAAGTCCATCCGAATGTGGGATGGGTTCTTATTCAGGTCATTTGGACTCCACAGTTTGTTTCAATTCCTAGAAAATAAAAACTGAAAATAAGTTTTTTCGAGACAGACGAAGAACAATAGGAGAGAAGAAATATACTAACCTTTCTCTGAAAACAGAGGGATTGAAATATGGTTTGAAGGATTGTGGTAACTCCGTCGGAGAAGATACTAGAACTGTGCGAGCTGAAGAACGAAACGACGCTGGAAGGGTTGCTCTATAAATACTGGGCTTTAGAAAGATGGAAGACAAAGTTTATAATGAAGAAGCGGATTGATTTCCGATATTTATCGCTCAAGCATCGCTAAATCACAGCCGTAGATCAAGGTATTTAATTTTCAAATCTAAAGACCGGTATCTTGTCAGAAATTTGAAACGATTTGATTTGAGACGACAGCTGGCATCATCGCTATCCTTAAGTCTCCTTGAGTTTTGCTATTCTTCTTAGAAAAGGCGACACGTATTTTCATCTGTCAGAAAAAGGTGCGCGTGATCTTGAAAAATGTGAAATTTGAGATCTGGTGACTCTTCGACTCTTTAAGGGTTTCAAGCCTAGGTTATGACATCGCATTTTTTAAGCTTGCACTTACATTAGAAGGAAGCTCTATTTTTTTCCTAAAGAACTAATGGAGCTGGGGGGCCATTGTCGTGCGGTCTAAAATCCTACGTCAGGTCGCATGAGTAAGATTTAGTGCAACCTCTTCCGAAAGAATTACATGCTACCTCCACCAGATAAGTTAGTGCGACCTCTTCCGAAATAGTTACATGCGGTTACATGCGACCTCCATTGCATAAGTTAGTGCGACCTCTTCCGAAAGAGTTACGTACGACCTCCTCCGAACAAGTTAAGTGCGACCAGAATGAAAAAGAGACTAGTCTACGCTTCGTCAAATAGGTAACCTACAAAGAAAGGGAAACGAAAGTTTCTCTTTAAAAATCGACCAGTCATCTCATTTAAGTGATTACCCAGTTATATTGTTACTCAAATTGTATTACCCGATTATACAGTTACACATTCTCACAATTGGGAAACATTGAGCTATTCTCATCTATGTAAAGGGAGTTCAATGTTTCAGCAAAGGGGGATCTGGGACTTTTTCTGATCTTAGGAGGCTGAGAAATTTTTGAGAGAACTTTTTTAACTCTTTCTTCTTCTTTCCAAACAACACATTGTAATTGAGTTCTTGTAATTCTCCAAAAAATAGTGAAAAACAATGGACGCAGGTTCATCTTTTTTGGGGCTGAACTACTATAAAACTCTTGTCTTTTTATTTGCTCTAGTTAATTATCTCTTTTCACACAAGCCACATCTTGCAATTTTTTCTAAATTTATTATTGACAAAACCTCCATCAACATTAGATAAAAAAAAAATACTTAGATTAAGAATTATAATTGTTTATATCGTGACTTAACGTTACCACTAATGATCCAACTTAATTAGTTCTTTTTGCATTTGTCATGCCTTAGGGTTGTTTTATTATGCGAACATTCTCTTTAATTTTAATAATTGGCCGATGATTTTAAGGTTGTGAGGTGCTCGAGATAGGTGGATACGCTGAGCGACAACACAGTTAGGATATTTTTAAAATTCTCTTTGATTCTCCACTCACAAAGTTAGTTCTTATTCATTCATTAGGAAAAACAAAAACTTAATTAGTTGCGAACAATCAATTTAAATTTTTTTCCAAATTTTTATAATTGTTGACCAAATCTTATAAAGGAATTCAATCTTAATAAATCGATTAAATTGATCTTAGAAACTACAGGGAAATTACAAAAGCAAAGTGTATTAGCTTTTTGTCACGAAAGATATGTATATATATATATATATACACATATAATACATGTGCGTATATATATATATAGAATGGTTCCTAGTCTAATATTATTTTTTTACTTATCTATATACGTATTTGTTTTTAGCTGTTAGATCATTATCCAACAGTTATCAGAATTTGAGCAGTTTAAAAAAATAAAAATAAAAATTCATTATTTAGTGCTTTTCTATCTCCACTTTTTACTATGAAAAGACATGCATAATCAATTTTAATTGGGCAAAATAATACCCATAAATAAGTAAAAAAACATACTTACTGAATTGGTACCCAATTATTATAATTCCTTAATTGTACATATCAAATAGTTAGAAATATTATAAATATGGATTCAACATATCAACATTTTAATTGTAATACCAACATCATTATAAAGATAAGAAAAATAAATTTAGAGTTAATTATGGAAAAATACCTTCACTTTTAATATTTTTGTAAATAATACCCTATCTTTTGAACTTTTACAAATTAATACCATCACTTTTGAAATTCTGCAAATTATATCCTTATATTTACGAATTTTTAAATTAATACTCTCATTTTTGAATTCTACAAATTCATACCCTGATATTTACGATTCTTCAAATTAATACATTCAACTATTTTTTCTTTGTATATCTATACTATGAGCAAATTAAAAGATGTAAACACCTCTCATTAACTTATTAAAAATATTTATAAACTAGTATATTATCGAAAATTATTTTATACCTACTTTTTTTTGACTAATTGCTAAAACAACACAAAAAAACATTTTTACCTCTCATGTTTCCTTTTTTTTTTCAATTAATTATTTCTACTTCTAGTTCTAATTTTTTACTTTTCTTTTTTAAATAAAAAGTGAAATAAGCTAATTACAAATATTTCTCAAAAATTTTATTATTTTTTAATTAGTTTTAATTAAGTTGATGATGAGTATTACCATTTTTTTTATTATTAAAATCAACTAATTGGGCATTAAGATTATAAATTTATAGAAATTTCAAATGTTGGAGTATTAATTTGTAAGAATTTTAATTATTAAGGTATTAATTTGTAGAATTCAAAAGTGAAGATATTATTTTGTAGAAATCCAAAAGTTGGAGTATTATTTTGCGAAAATTTAAAAATGAGGGTATTATTTTGCAAACATTTAAAAGTTAGAGCTTTTTTGTAGAAAAGTTAATAGTCAGGTATTTGCATGTTATTAACCCATTGTTTTGGGATTTTCCCAATAGTTGGGATTAATCCTAAAATAAGAATTAGTAATAATTAAGCACGAGTATCACAAGACTTAAGCTAGCTTAGCAAAACTATATGTCACACGAAAAAAATGATATTGACTCAGAAAACAACACTTTGTTTAGATTTGAACTACATGTCGTTTAGAGCTCTCTCAACCAAGCTTGGATTACAAGCCACTTAAGCCAAACTATACGTCATTTAAGGAGCTCGGACAATATGTCGATTGGTAGCTATGCTTTTCACATGCAAGCCACATGCTTTGGGCACAAGCTACTCCATTCTTCTAGAAAGTTCTAGTAACTTCTAACACTATAAGTACTTAAATGTGAAGCAAGCTCAACCCCTTGGAAGATAAGAAAGCTTAACCAATGAGGAGCCTACACCTCATTACTTAGTGATGTAGTTAAGACCCCCCCTTCCCCCTTTAGCTTAAGGTAAGGCACTTCGTTTTCTATAAATGGAAGACAAAACACCTTATTTGTGATATCTTGGAAGATATATTATTCGATACAACACTTCTCTTTCTTTCACTTTCTCAATGGTGCTCTCTTTCTTTTTTTCTCTTCGTTTCTTTCTTCCTTTCTTGGGTTCATCCGAAGCTATATCACCAACATCATCTCTCATTTATTATTAAAGCTACAACCATACAATCATTATCACCACTTTGCCATCATCTTTTGCTCAAGTCGTGGTCACTACCATCATCATCAACTCTCGGTTCTTCCTTAACTCATGACTGTCAAGTCATATATATGTTTATATTCTCAATAATATACATCCTTGTTTCAGTTGTTCTTTGGTCCTTTTTCTAATCCGTAGCTTTGCTTATCTTCGTATTACTATCATCCCATCATCTCACTTGCATGCACACATGGCTTTGACCAACAATTTGTTGTACACTTACATAAAATTATATGCATATGTAATTATACGGTTATGTGTATTTTGTGGTCTTAGTAATATGTCCATGTATGTATAAAACTTCAGCAATAATTTTGTTTAGTCTTGATATTTCTCTAAATATTTATATGGGCCTAGGTAATTGTGCATATATCTATTTGTAGGTCCATTTTTATCTATTTACATATCCAAGGCCCAATAATTACTTTGTATCACTTTTATCTCCTAATTAGTTTTATGTCATTTTCTTACTGGTCAATTATTTTTATACTACCTTTCTATTATCTTATTATTTTTACGTTACTACTAATTTTTCTTACAAGTTTCTTTGCATATAGCCTTTAGCCCTTGTACTTTAGTGATTTGTGGGTCTTGAGTATTCTTCTCGAACTTCGTGCTTGACCTGTGAAACAAGCTCAGGATTTTGGGTTCTGTCATTATTTCTCACTTTTCTTTATTATCATTACTATTATTTTTATTATTATTATCTCTAACCCCTCAATTTCTGTGTTTGACTTCTAGTTGACACTATGGTCAGTTTATTCACCTCAGTTAACTAGATTCTTTTATCATTACTGCATTATTATATTATTGTCGATCCGTAAGCCAACTATCCCTGCAACCACCAATGTACAGGGATGCCGTGATAAGTGTTGTTCTTTATTACGACCGCCTATTGGGACTCTGATACGTAATGTCAACATTGCAATAACACTTATGTTATTATTATATCATTATTATTATTGCTATGTTGTAAGTATGTTATCCTTATAAGTGCTAACATGGTAAAGACACTGTGGGAAGTGTCTTTTCTATATCAACTGCCCATCAGTACTTCGATACATAGATAGTATTAAGATAACTCTTATACCTATGTACACTAAACCAGTCATTTTTATAATCACCAACATGGCAATGACGCTACGGGAAGTGTTGTTCTCTATCTCGACTGCCCACTGGGACCTCGACACATGGCATGTATTATGATGACCTTTTCTGTGTACACTTTATAACCTTAATCTTAATTAATCTCTGATTTGTTCTAATTAATCACAAGTCTTATTAATTAATCAAAACACAAGGTCCAATTCTGAATATTAAAAGGCGACTCCGCTAGGGAGTAGCCAATGAGAAATTGACGTTTCTTTGGGATTCCTAAGAACCACAAGTGCATCTCGTCACTTTATCTATTTCATCTGGCAGTGTATAGTTACTCTGCCTGTTTCATTTCTCAATATCTAGCTGTGCACCATTACCATATTTTTTTCATTATCAACCCTCGACGGAATGCCATTACTCTGTCTGGCATACCACTACTCTGCTTGTTTCATTTCTTAACACTTGATGGTGTACTATTATTCGGCTCTGTATACCTTTACTGTACTAGATTTCATTTTTCGACACTTAACGGTGTACTATATCTCTGCCCGGTGTGATGTTATTTTGCTTATGTGGCATATCGTTACTTCGATCAGTACACTATTACTCTGTCCATTCCATTTCTTTTATACTATCATTCTACCCGTTTCTGTAAAGACCTGACTTTTTGGTTCATTAACTACTTACATTCTTAGATTACTTATTTAAAAATAGGAACTTAGATGTTGAAAATTCATAGTAATTTTTTTAAAAAAATACTTTTATTTGCTTTTTAATAGGTTGATATTCATAACTAACTATTTATTTAATTTAATAATTTTGAAAACATATAAATACATTAGAATGGTTAAGTAACTTTTTTTAAAATTTGTTTATAAACTTCTTACTTGGGGTGATTTGAATAATGCACAACTATAAAGGGCTCCCAGATGAGGAGGAGGGGTCATATACAGACCACTTAAGTCCCAAGCTCTCTTTAGACAAGTTAAGTTTTTTTGACAGAATTTCTTGAGTCTTGCATTTATTCAAATCAAAATATTTTCACTTTTAAATCTTCTCATATTGAGAAATGTTCGTTTAAAACTCTATTCAATCAAAATATCTTTCTGAGTTTAACTTAATAAAACCATGCATTGTAAAAAAAAAATACCAAGTTATAAATATATTTTCAAATAACATCAAGCTTACACAGTTAAAATCATTTGTCTCATAATAAAAACATATGAGGAAATAATTTAATGGTGGTATTCCATTGCCGATGCCTCCTATTCATCCTCGTCTCAATTCCAATTAACTCATCAATCAAATCAATGGTTTCTTTATCTTAGTACCTACAGCATAGATATATATAAAACGTGAGCTTTCACTCAGTAAGTACAATGTAATTCTCACAAATTATTTTATTCATAAACAAAAAATCTTTTATTAAAGTTCGGTTTTGTTGTTTTATGACTTTATGCTTTATTATAAAATATTGTATCATTATTTTATCTAATTCTTTATTATAAAATATTTTATCTTTTTTATGGGCTTTAGTGTTCATACCGAGTGCGCATTACCGAATAGAGAATCAAGGGAGCGACCCAACTAAAAACACCTACAGTCATAAACTTAATATACGTTTCCTCAGAAATCCTTGTCTAGGGAGGTCGATCTTATCTTCTCTTAGATATCCTCATCTAGTAGAGATTAGTACGATACCTTTAAATTCTTACCTTATTTAGTCATTTCTTAACTAGAGTGAGTACACTTCAACAACAAATATAAATATTCCATTATCATAACATTTCTTTTGTTGAAGTATGCTTATAGTATTTTAATATGATAACATTATAAAGTAAGCATACATTATTTTAATGGCATAGGAAATGTATTATTATAAGTATTTTTGACATTATATACAAGTCACATAATAATAAAGGCAAGTTATTACATGAAATAATACCAAACATATCATACTACAAATATGAAATATTTTTAAGACTATCCATATTGTAGATGAGATTGTACTTACCTCATTATATGATTATCCTAGTTCCAATCGTTAATTACATACGTCTAAGTTAGAATTTTACTCTGACATATGCATACTCTAATTGGTAGAATAATTTTAAAATAGACTTATATATATATATTTAAACTTTCCAATTATTTAGTAGGTTTAAGACCACTAAAACTCAGTTTTGATCAAACATAAAACTTCACATTTGAGAAACTATATCATGTTATATTCTTTGACTAATTTATACTTTCAACTTATATGGATAAGATTTAATTCTCCTTAACCTTTATCATAGTGATCTTTTTAATCTGTCAATAATTTGGTTATCGGTTTGATTAATATCATCCTAAATCGGTTAAGTTTCCTTAGTTATTTTACTTTTCATCATTTACTTTGAATTATTCTTAATTAATTACTTTATTCGTAATTAAGGGTCATAATATGATAAGTGAGTCAAACACACTAATGACTACAAAAATTTAAAATCCAAAATCATACTTGAGGCAAAATATTATTAGGCATTTTTCACGCTTTTTAGGTCCACAACTAAACTTAGGCTAATACAATTAAAGGCATACATCATTTATTTTCTATTATTGATTTCATGTCTTAAACTTAAGTAAATATTTGCTTATCCTAATTAGAGATCTAAAATAAAGTTTCCTATTATTTTTGTACCAAATCCCCAACCCCAAAATTCCAAGTTTCATAATTTATATGTTTGTCTATAATCTTTAAATTTTTAACATTTATGCCTTCCAAAGATAAATCTTGAGCTATAGATTATCTTTTTTTAAATATTCTTCCTTTATTTATTTTTATACTTTAATATAGTTTTAAAACTGCCCAAAATAATTTTCTCAACGATTTGACTCATATTTTGTCAAAACTACACTTTTGACCCAACATACACAAAATTTTGACATTTTAGTCCCTTCAACTTTTGAGCGAACATTCTTAATTTTTAGAAAGCATTTTTAATGGGTAAAAATTTATTCTTAAGGATCTTAGTCTAAATCATTATGCTTGATTCACTTTCATGCATCTATTATTTAAGGGTCTTTCAACTAAAACAAATCTTCCACTTTTGAGTTTAGTCATTTTGTTTTTATTTTACTATTATTATTGTTATTATTTTAGTCTTTACTATCATGAAGTATTTATATTTAGAGGCTTAAGAATTTAACAAAATAAACTTTGATATAAAAATAAATTACATAGCATCTAAAGTAAATCAAATATATTATTAACTATTTATTCTTTTGTAATATATATTTAAACACATAATAAGGAAGTTGAAGGAATGTTTACCTTCCAAACTTATATCTTCTTTCTTGGAGTGTTTGAGAACTTTTCCAGGTATTACTATTTTGCTAGAAGTCAAAATAATAAAATTAGATTTCTCATAATTTTACAACTAAAAATCTTAATAAATTTAAATGTGTTAGTGCAACCTACATTCCAAGATCTTTTCTTCTTCTTCTTTATGTTTCTACCACAAAACTAAGTACTCTCTTTTCTTAATTATAATTCTTAATTTCTAGAGTTTTTGTAGAAAAAAAAGCAAGGAAGATGGGTAATATATTATAGCTCTTGTGGGTTTGAAAGAAAGTGTGGTAAAAAGAGTTTTTCTTTTAGTTATCTTTTAGAGAAAGGATGATAGAAAAAATAAAGATAGTTTTGGCTAAGTAATTGGAAGGTTGAGTATAAATTTCTAATTGTCAAATGAAGGGTTTATCTATAGACCATCCATAGGAGGTCTCCAATAATATATCACTTTCATATTCCATCTAATAATCTAAGTACCATTATTACTAATTTTGTCTATATATCTTCTTTTCTTACTCCACTATCTTATCTTTTACTTTATTTTTTACTCATCCACTACTTTTATCTCTAATATTTCCTCTTTTTTAATTATTTGGAATCCAATACCACTAACTCCCAAAGAAATCTCTACTATATTATTCCTTTTCTTACCTTTGAATTATTTTAGAGACAAAAGTTACTAATTAGTTTTTTTCTATGTCTTTTTCTTTGAATTATGGCCACTAATTTCCAAATAATATCTCCGTTATCATTTTCTTTTTTCTTCTTTTGAATTATTTTGAAAGCAAAAATTATCAATTAGTTTTTTTCTATATTTTTTTTTTTAGAATTATCTACCAACTTTATTCCTTTTCTTTTCTATTCCACTAATTTAAAGTTATCACCTCCCTAAGATACCTCACTAGTCTTTATCTATTTTCTACGACTTATTTTCTATCATTGGAATGATTTGTCTACTTTATTCTTTGTATACTTAAATCCTAACCATTTAAATTTTGTCATGATACTATTTTAGTGCAACTATTACCTTTGGATTATAAGATGTAACAATTTCTAATGTGACATAAACATGTCACATTCTTATTTAGGTAACCTATGTCATCTTGATGTACATAATATTTCCTTAGTAAAATTAATTTATTATTAAGGAAACCAACTTAATAATTCTTAACCTTTCTAACTTAAAAAAAGGAATAATTATGATTATCTCACATAATAAAATTAAACGTTGTAATCATACTACATACATAATTTCAAGTGTTGCGAAAATATACTTATTAAAATTCGATATTAAGTCCTATTAATAAAAATTCTACTAAGGTTACAAGTCTAGAAATTCCTAGAGGGTTAGAGTTTCATTTCTCAAAACTCGGCCATTGCTTTCCCTTAAAACCTCTTATTGTCAAAATCTATTTTTCAAATACCCTATTTCTTATTGTTGAAATTTCATTTCTTAAATACTTTCTTTCTTGTTGTTGAAACTCTATTTCCTAAATACTTTCTTTCTTATTGTTGAAATTCCATTTCATTGATATTATTATTAAAGTTTCATCTTCCTTTTTCCGAAATAGATAGTCAACAACAACATCCTCAACCACAGCAACAACAAGAACCCTCCAATTCTAAGTTAGCTAATGCAGTCAATATCTTGGCTAACTCATTCAATGATCTTAGAAGATCACAAGAAGATATATAAGCATCTCATGCTCAAATCCTACAACAATTGACTGGAAAAAGAAGATCGAATAGAGCTAGATCTTCTATCCCAACCCTTGATCAAAATGCCATTTCATCTATTACAATGAAACCAAAGCTCAAATCTATCCGAAGTTGGTAGAAATGTTGCCAATGCTGCCATCACCACACCAAATGATACTAGTAACACCTCTTCACCAAATTTTATCACAAAGGAGCAATTGCAAGAAATGTTCATGTATGAAGCCAAAAAAGCTCACAAAAGTGTAGTAGCTATAGAATTCCAACCTCCCTATCCTGCTTGGATCACTTTAAAACCATATCCAAAAGACTATGTCAGCCCTTCATTCAAGAAGTTTAATGGTAAAAATGATAATGCTAGAGAACATATCATCAGTTTTCTTGATGATCTTGGAGTTTATGCATCTGACCATGAGCTCTATTTAAGAAATTTCTTCAATCTCTTACCGATAGAGCTTAGTCATGGTTCATCAACATATGCATTACCATTTGAGAAGAATTAGTGACAGTTTTCTACACTAAATTCTTTGTAGCTGAATGCAACTTAGAGTTAGTCGACCTTGCCACTTTGAAGTAATGAGAAAATGAGTCTCTTTCTCACTTTGTTTAGATATTCAAAGAAATTGCTCTCAATTGTAGAGAGATGATATCTAGAAGAGGATTCATTCACATCTCCATCAATGGGATATCAAGCCCATATAGAATTCATATTAAAAATCACATCATTACCAATTTTGCTGACTTGATATTCCGAGTCAATAACCCTGAAGCCTCGAGGTCATAAATGTATGTGCTAACTCCTGTCCATAAAACATTTTCATAAGCTGCAACCAAAGTTATGCCTTACAAGCGAAAGAGAACGGTAGCAATAGTTGACCAACACTGACCATCAAAAAAGGACATGGATATTCCTCTGGTGATCCCATTTACCAAGAAGTAAATAACATACTTGTTCAGGCTTAGATAGAAAATAGAAATCTAATTTGCCCACCCAACACCAAGCCACTTATGCCAGAACAATTAGCAGACCCAAGATTTTACTTGTTCTACTATAGACTTAGCCATCCCACTTCTGAATGCTACAAAGTCAAAAGACATTATTTTGCAAAAGATCAAAAAGGTGAAAATGTAACACCTCCTAGCTTATCTTTATGATTATATAGGTTAAACTAGGAAATATTATATTTTTATAAACCATAAATTTAGTTTTGTTCAAAAAAAATGGGCTAATTTAAACTTTTTAAACTCTAAAACAAAAGAAGTTGTGTGGCATTACTTTCTGAAAGTGTTTTTACAAAATGTACAACCACAAGGTCCTTATCAATTTATCTTGCCATCAGCAGTAATATTTACAACACATCATTGAAATGCAAAGAAAACATCACCTAGAATTTAAGCTCATCTACATCCATATGATCATAGCAACAAGAAAGCGCACTAGTCAACCAGTAACTCTATACATCATATATCTTGTCACCTATGTCATAGGAATTAAATGAGCTAATGCTCAGTAAGTAAAGATCATACATGCTCGCGAATGTGTTTCGTGCATAAACTTTATTGAAATTTTACTGTACTCTTTCTTTTATTACTTTTCATTTTGATGCACTTTATTTAGAAAATATTTCTTTATATGGCTCTTGAGTACACTACAAAGTTGCAGTAGTCGATAGGCTATGTCCACCTATGTGAAAAGTAAACACATGGTTAATGATTTCAACATAGACTGACTTGGTAATGTATCTCATATAACTTATAGTACAATTTTCAGTCCCAGCAGTCGGTAAGCCATGCCCACCTATGCGGGAAGGATGTATGTACAAACTACACCTATCCAATATAGACAAACTAAACAATGTACTTAAAATATATCTCATAAACTCAGTACAATGGTACTACTTTAAATCTAATGCGCGGAAAAATTTATTTCTTTGAAAATTAGGCTTAAATGATCATGTCATATTTTTGTCTTTTATGAACTTACAATAACTATGGAAATAATATATAATTAATACAATACACACAATCATGTAGGAAAACATCTGGTTTTTAGTCGGGTCCTTGTGAAGCAGTTAAAATAAATATTAAATTACTTTATGTTCGGCAGAAAAGAAAGTAAAAAGGGCCAGCATTCTCTGTGGCGAGGTGTGTAGGAGAGCTAATATGAATTTCATTACTAAAATAATTACGACAACATAAAATGCTTAAAGAAAACAACCACAAGATTGAAATCACAACTTTGACAAAATCGGAAAACTTAATAACAATATGACCCGAAAGTGTACAAGTAACATGAGGTATGCATTAGCCAATGACTTGCATTGAAAACTGATTAAAATCATCAAAATATGAATGCTATTTTGTTAGTACAAAAATGATCCAAAATAGTACATAATATCATAAAAACTAGTCCATTTGCTTCTAAAAGATACCATTTAGTTTTACAAATATTTAGATAGTACCTCTTCTATTTTTAAGACATTCTCATATCTTTTAAATCATGGTTTAGACCTGCAATTGAAATTGATAAGCCAATTCCTATATATACACATCAAAGCGGATCATTTAGAATATCTTAAGTATACTTGAATTCCTTTCAGTATAGACAAAGTTTAAACCCACTTTTACGCTTATATATCATCACAACCAATAAGTAAATAAATATAATATACATAAAAAGATCGATGTCTTACACATTCCAAGTAAAAAAAATCAAATTACAAGTGTAGACAACTTATTCCAACAATAAAAATACTTGAATCTACAAATAATAAACTTTGGTGCTTTAAGTTTAACTTTAATCCTGCACCTAAATTCTATATTTTCAGCAATATATAAGGTTTCTTAGGACCTTTATTCAGCAAATAAAAGCTTTGATTTAAGAGCTAAAGTAGAAGAAATAAGTTACCAATTCTAAATTCTACAAAAGCTCACCCTGACTAGTTTGAACTTTTGTTAAATGTTTTGCCTTCTACCTCCACCAAATTGATTTCCAAGGCTTTAAAATTAATTTTAGGACTCAAGAGGACATGAAGGAACCATTATTTAAGTGGTATCAAGTGGAAAATTGAAATAAGAAAACAAAACCTAGGAAGAAATACTAGTAGAATTACCTTGACTAGTTTGGACCTATCTTACTTTTTTGAGCTCTAATTTGAGTTCTACCATTTAGAAGCTCTTGGAAATAATTGAGAGGAGTTGAAGAAGTCTAGAAAGAAGTTAGGGAGTGTCAGGTCGTGGCTAGAGAGAGAGAAAAAAAAATAACCAGATTTAGTCTAAAACTAATACTTAATGACTAAGAAGTTACATAACTTAAATTCTAAGGGGTATTTTTGGTATTTTATATCCTAACTTTCCATGTGTCTAGCTTTAAATCACTCTTGCTTACTCACCACATTGCTGGCCATTCCTATACACTTAAGTGTAGACCAAAATAATGAAACCTAGCTTAGAAGATGAAATCTAATCATACTTTGACTTACAATCCTATATGGCCAATCTTATTGAAATCTGGTAGAACCTAGCCCCATAACCAATCATTAAATATAAAATAAGTCAATTAGACTCCAATTAATAATGCAAACATAGTATCAATGCCTAATTATTATAATACACAAAAATAATATTACACGATTAAGCTAAATCGAAGCTAGCTTAGTACAATTAAATACAATTTAGAACAGTGATTGCCACAATGTACTTAACTGGAACCAACCTTTTAGAAAATACTAAAAATGAGTTCTAGATATCAAATAAAAGCAATTTGATATGTTAAACACACTGTGAATTTGGCACCGAAAAGTGTAAAAAATATATTTTACCAAAAAATTACCATTTGACCAAGTTATCGACAAATATGACTTTTATTTATATGTACATGGTTTTGCTATTCATGAATATATTCTTTGTTCTTTTCATACACCAAGCTCTCTCTCTGAGAGTACTGAGCCTTTACACTGCATAAGAGTACTTCAACAAATATTAGAACAATAATACAGATCGAAAGCATTTAATAATTAGAATGAGCCAACAAAAGGGCAATGCTTAATTATGCCTGGGTATGGTGATTCAAGCTGTACTTACTGTCTGAGTGTGTGGATAGTATTATCACTTATACTCCACCTCACCTATCAAAACCTTATCATTCCCTTTACGATACGTACCTTTCTACATGTTCAAGCTTTTGTTCTTATATGTAGTTTTTTTTTTGCATAACTTTACACATTTTTCTATGCATATGTCAAAACCTTATCATGTAAATCGAATAAGTATTTTTCTACATGCTTTTAAATCTCATATTTTCGAGTTCTTGTATGTAATTTTCCCTACATAATTTTAACATATGTCCATGCAGATATCAAAACTTTGTCGTCTCCTTTATGATAAGTACTTTTCTACATATTCAAGCTTTTGTTCTTACATGTAGTTTTTTCTAGACAAATGTCAAAACCTTATTGTGTAAATTCGATAAGTATTTTTCTACATATTTTTAAATCTCACATTTCTAAGTCCTTGTATGTAGTTCTCGTTATGTGATTTTAATATATATCCATGCAGATTTCAAAATTTTATTATCTCATTTACGATAAGTACTTCTCTATATGTTCAAGCTTCTTTTCTTACACATAGCTTTTCCTGCAAAATTTTACACACTTTTTTATACATATGTTAAAACCTTATCGTGTAAATCAGATAAGTATTTTTCTGTATGCATTTAAATCTCACTTTTTGAGTCCTCGCATGTAGTTCTCCCCGCATGATTTAACATATGACCATGCAGATTTCAAAATCTTGTCGTCTTCATACAATAAATACTTTTCTACATGTTCAAGTTTTTCCTTATATGTAGTTATTCCTGTATAATCAAAAATATTTTGTAAGCAGATGTTAAAATCTTATAGTGTCAATCCGACAAAGTATTCTCCTACATACTTTGAAAAATCTCACATTTCAAGTCTCTACATGTAGTTTATTTTCTCACCCTCGCGTGTGAGATTTCCTACATGATTTTTCACATCATCCTCATGTAGCTATTCTAAAATCTCATCATGACAAATTTATAAGTATTCTTCTACATGCTTTCAAAATTTTACATCTCTAAATTTCTTGCATATAGTTGGCTTCCTCTCTCCTATCTGAGAGTGTTGTCTGCATGATGATTTTTGTACTTTTTTTATGCTGCTATTTTAAAACCTTATCATTTCTTGCTCGATAAGTATCTTGCTTCAAATGTTTAATTTTTCTTTTCTACGTGTGGTATATTTTCTCACAAATACTTGTAATAATTTCTGGATGTTCTTTATCTTTTGGAACATCTTTTCAAAATCGCATGATTTCTTAGAGTTAAATCTCCTAACCTAGAGTACTTCTTAAAAATTATCTTGAGTGTCTTTTTATGACTAATTTTTGTGCAAATATTTTTCAAACATAATTAGTCAATTTTTTGTATCACTCCCTCTCCACCTTTTTAAAAGTTTAAGGAGATTACCAAAATATTTTACAAAATACTGGGGACTGAGTCTATCTCTCCCCGATAGTTATTCAAATTATTGGGGATTATATCATTTCGAAAATATTATTTTTGTCCCCAGCAATTTATTTAAGACATTTGGGACTTAATTTTATTTTCAAAATATTCCAGTGCTTATTTTTCTTTGTTTGAATTTTTATCTGGACTAATTCCTCTACCATGCAAGAAAATTATTTACTTACAAAAAGTAAGGATGTCAAACTAAGCAATTCCATCTTGAGGATGTAACTTTAAGCTCACGAAGGAAGTTCCTCAAATATCATTTACGTTGTATGCATGCAACATGAAATCCTCACTAGGCCACGATATGTAAGCTATAATATTAAGGCCCAATAAGCTGTCACTACTTCAACAAGGTATAAAATCTGCCTTAGATTTTTACCAATATCATTAGTAAGGCTTAATAATATTTTTACCACTTTTGTTAGTAAAAAGTTTATAAAATAAGCATTTATCATAAATCATATATTTTGTGGTATATATGCTTTCTTATTGTGGTATTTTACAGAGTACCATGTTTTTATACTTATCTTCTTGTTTGCTCATTTCCCTATAATATTTTGTAAACATGTATTTTAAATATAGTATTTTTGCAATGCTCATTTTATGCTTCTAGGCCGAGACTTTTTAGACCTCACTTATGTCCCAAAATACTACTTTTGCATGTTGTGCCATGATTTTTGAACTCATCTCCTCCTTTGGTCAATTATTTGTATTATCTTTACATGCATAATTAGACCTCTTGGTGTCAAATTTCGTGCTTGAACACAATTACCCTTATTTGCATCTATTATTTTAGGCCATGGTCATATTTATCTATGCCATTATTGTTATTTTTAAAAATCTAGAGCGTGATTTTGGACCCAAAAATATCATTGCATTTTTCAAAACCTTTTCTTTACCCTTTGATAGCTTCCATTTCTTTTTTAACTTCAAATTCCTTTTGGACCTATAGTCATGTTTTATGATGTTTAATCAATTTTTTGGTTTTTTTTTTGCATTCTCAGACAAAATAAAGAGAGAGAATTTTTCTAACTCATAAAATTTTATTCCATAAAATATAAAATTACATGGAGACATTTTTCATAATATATAAAATTACATGTAATTAGTATATTTTCTTTCCTACTCTAGTGCTAATTCCCTTTCTAAATATCTCAGAGGATAAGACCCCTCCATTTTTTTAAAAATTCCTAATGGTCATAGAAGTTTAACTTCTATGACTATCTTGTTTTAGGTTTCACAACCTAAAAAAAGAATTTTCATAATAAGTCATGGCTCATTGTCCATGACTCGCTAATCTCCCTCTTCCCTCTCACTAGAGACTTTGCCCTTGTCAGTAATCAATGGACAAGAGAAAAAAGTATTCAGTAAGCTAAAGGAAGAAAGAATGTTATAATCTCTATCTAATCTTTAGATAGAGGTTCTAAATGAATCCCTCCCCACTACCTCCCCTCTTAGATGTATCAACAACAATGTTGGTAAAATTTTCTAATAGTTCCCAAACTTTGTTCAAGGATTTGTCATGATCCTTAAGCTGTACTACATCTCTTAACCCTTCAATGGAGCCTCATAGTACATTCTTGATTCTCCAACCCGTGGTAACATCCCACGGTGTCTCCATATAATTTGCTTGAATGAAGCTCGAGGACAATACTCTCAAAACTCTCTTTTTTATTTTAGCTCTTATGGAAAATACTTGATCTTATTTCAAGTTATTTTCTATACTCTCTCTCTCTCTCTCTCTCTCTCTCTCTCTTCGAATACCCTTTCTCTATTAATTTTCTCTCTCCCTTTCACTAGGTTTCTCTCTATCTCTCTCTCATTTCACTCTCTCCCTCAGGGTAAAGGGTTAGGGACAAAAATAAGTCCTATGCATGGCTAAACCCACAAAACAACATCCTCGGCCTCTACACTTCTTTAAGCTTTCAAGTGTGTATTTAATTCCAAAATTGGAATCTAATTGCACCTATACATAAATCCGAATGTGGTATGAAATGTATTATCATCTTTCCACTTGGAATGACTACACCTTAGTTATTTGGAAGCCTAGGGTGGCGCCACTTATTATACAACTCCTTTCTTTATATTTATTTTTGTCCACTTGCGTTATCATTTACATATTATATATATATATATAATACTTATCTCTGCTATATATATAATATATAGATATGTATGTGTGTGCATGTGATTCTTGGGATCTTACACTATAAAGCAGCCAAAATGGCTACTATTCTTCCATGCTTTTCTATTTTTACAAAGCTGAAAGCTTTGTCTTCTTCTCTTTCTTGTAGTTGCCTAAGCTACTTGATAAGGTTAGGTGTATGGCTTTTGTACTAATACTTTACCACTTGTATGCTTTGTCACATCTAATCCTCAGTTGCATGTACCCTTGAGAAAAAACATTGACCCTTCTCCCTTGTATTCTCAGCTAACTCTTAAGCTACACTAAGTTAGGTTGGTGCTGCCTTCTTTTGTTTCTATGCGACTTGTCTTAAAATATTAGCACAATACCCAAGCATGTCCATATACTGATACCATCTAAAAATAGTTTTACTCTTTGGAAACTTTTATTTTCGAACAACCCAAGGATAGCTACACTAGGTTTTTCATGTAGTGTCCTCTTTGGCTTGTCCCTTCCATGCATGCATACTATATCTTTGTATAAATCTTCTTGATAGCAAAAATAAATAAACATTTTTGCTCCATCTATGCACTTTATGATCATTGATTTGGTGAGTATTATTACTAAATTAAATTTAAAACCATTTTAGCATACTAGTTGAACTATTATTTTGTTGTCTTATACTATGCTTCAAAGTGTTCATTGCCATACTTGCGTAGGTGCTTTATATCTTTACGAAATATAAGCAATCCTCATACATATCCCTTAGTTGAGCTATTATTTGGATTTAAGTTTAATATTCCTCTCATGGACAACAAATTACATGTTTACTTTTCTCCAAAATATTTGTTGCTATGATATTTTATGTCAAAATCCAAGGAATTCTTCTATATATTTGCTTGCTTTTCTTTGACTAAGACATAGTCATATGTATATGCATGTTTGAATTCTTTGATATACCTATATATATAAGCAAGTTTCTTTATTTACATCACAACAAGCATACAAGACTCGAGGAGATATTATATTTTATAGAACACTCTCCTAATTAGTACACGAGAAGACCTAGCTTAACGGTAGAAGCTATAGGATCGTGGTGTCATTGGCTTGGATATCTTCGAGGTCCTCGATGGCTTCCAGAGGATTAAGCATCATAAAACGGAGGCTATGGCTCCACATGAGACATTAACACTAGCACCGCAATCACTTAACTTCGAAGATCCCAGTATAACTCTCGCCAAAAGTCGATTTTTCTTGTATGCTTCTATCAAGTTCGTCTCTACCATCCTTAAACTCACTTTCAGAATGACAATCTTTTGCTTCACGTAGGACTAGATCTCCGAAATATGCTCAAACATGAGTAGTATGCATTTCAAGCTCTTGGATCCTCTGGACATAATAATGCAATTCAGCTCAGGACTATAATTGCATCTTAGTCAGTTGCTCACTCAAGGCATTTATCTAAGCCTGTAGATTATCCATGTTCTCTTGATCTACTCAAGGAGATATCAGCGTAGGCGGAGGAGACGATGGTGAACTCAGTATTATATCTAATGAACTACTTAAAGGATACAGCCGAGGAGAAGACAAATCCCTTGAAGAAATTCCTAACGAGCCCTAGTTCGAGCTAGGAACCATGACTGGAAGTGGAAACAGATAAATATGATCGATGTATAGTCCAGACAAAGACATGATTTATGAAACGTATGCAAGACTCTCTATTTATAATACTTAATGAGCTCCGGCAAACGATCACATCCACCATAGCTCAGGGGACTTAATGTTTTGGGGTTTTTCTAATTTTTGGGATTAATCATAAAATGTGAATTAGTAGTAATTAAGCAAGAGTATCACAAGACCTAAGCTAGCTTAGCAAAACTATATGTAACATGGGAAAAACGATATTGACTCAAGAAAATGACATGTTGTTTAGACTTGGATTACACATCGTTGGAGCTCTCTCAACTAAGTTTAGACTACAGGTCAGTTGAGCCAAACTATATGTCGTTTAAGGAGCTCAAGGTACACACTGTTCGGTAGTTATGCTCTTCACATACAAGCCATATGCTTTGGGCACAAGCTACTCCATTCTTCTAGAAAGTTCTAGTAACTTCTAACACTACAAATACTTATACATTAAGCAAGCTCAACCTCTTGGAAGTAAGATAGCTTAACCAATTAGGAGCCTATACCTCATTACTTAGTGATATAGTTAAGACCCCCCATCCCTCCCTTATAGCTTAAGGCAAGGCACTTTGTTGCCTATAAATAGAAGACAAAACACCTCATTTGTGATCTCTTGGAAGATATATTAATCAATACAACACCTCTGTTTCTTTTATTTTCTTAACGGTGCTCTCTTTCTCTTTTTCTCTTCCTTTCTTTCTTTCTTTCTCGGGTTCATCCGAAGCTATATCACTAACATCATCTCTCATTTCTTACTAAAGCTACAACCACACAATCATCATCACCACTTCGCCGTCATCTTTTGCTCAAGCCATGGTCACTACCATGATCATCAACTCTCGGTTCTTCCTTAACCCATGACCACCAAATCATATAAATATTTATATTCTTATTAATATAACTCATTGTTTTAGTTATTCTTTGGTCCTTTTTCTAATCCGTAGCTTTGCTTATCTTCGTATTATTATCATCCCATCATCTCACATGCATGCACACACGGCTTTGACCAATAATTTGTTACACATCTATATAAAATTATATGTGCATATGTAATTATATAGTTATGTATATTTTGTGGTCTTAGTAATATGTCCATGCATATATAAAACTTGAGCAACAAGTCTCTTTACAGTTGATATCTCCCTCAATATTTATATAGGCCTAAGTAATTTTACATATATCTATTCATAGGCCCACTTTTATCTATTTATGTATCCAAGGCCCAATAATTTCTTGTATCACTTTCATCTTCTAATTAGTTTTATGTCATTTTTTTACTGGCCAATTATTTTTATATCACCTTTCTATTATCTCATTATTTTTACATTATTACTAATTCGACTTACAAGTTTNTTGTATCACTTTCATCTTCTAATTAGTTTTATGTCATTTTTTTACTGGCCAATTATTTTTATATCACCTTTCTATTATCTCATTATTTTTACATTATTACTAATTCGACTTATAAGTTTCTTTGCTTGCAGCGTCTAACCCTTGCACTTTAGTGATTTATGGATCTTGAGCTACTCTCTTTGAACTTCGTACTTGACCTAAGACACAAGTCCGAGATTTTATGTTCTCTCATTATTTTTTACTTTTCTTTATTATTATTACTATTATTATTATTATTTCTAGCTTATAGTTGGTTTTTCACCTCCGTCAATTAGATTCTTTTATTATTACCATATTATTATATTATTTTCGATCTGTAAACTAGTTATCCTTGCAACCGCCTATATATAATTAGATTCTTTTGTCATGTATTATTTTATTATTGTCGATTCATAAGCTAGTTATCCCTGCAACCGCTTACATACAGGAACGTCGTAGGAAGTGTCGTTTTTTATTACGACCACTTATCAGGACTTCTATACATAGTGTTAGTATTGTGATAACACTTACATTATTATTACAACCATTATTATTATTATTATATTGTACGTATGTTGTCCCTGCAACCACTAATGTGGCAAGAATATTATAGGAAGTGTTGTTTTCTCTATCGACCACCCATCAGGACTTCAATACATAAACAGTATTATGATAACTCTTATACCTATATACACTAAGTGAGTCATTTTTACAGTTACTAATGTAGCAAAGGTGTCGTGGAAAGTGTTGTTCTTTGTCTCGACCACCCAATGAGACTTCGACACGTAGCACGTATTATAATGGTCATTTCTGTGTACACCCTGTAATCTAACTTTAACCTTAATTATTTTCTATTTTGTTTTAATTAATCATATATCTTATTAATTAATCAGAATATAAGATCCAAACGCAAACACCCATAAATTTATAATATTCGTTAGAGCATGTATAGCTCCACCAACTTGGTGTCTCCCCCAACTTGGTGTTGTGTAGCCCAGGATTCGATCAAATAGGGTGGCCGTAATTCAACTCTCACGCGGGTTTGTCTGAGGCAGCTAGGCCATGCGGCAGTTCAATAGTACACAACTACCTACAAATCTAAACTTAATGTATAGATAGGTTCGTTGTTTGAATTAATTGACGAACAGAGACGACATAATGAAAGAAAAGAACGAAAGCAAAGCCAGCTAGCTTGTCATATTAAGCCTAGATATTTTTTAGACTTATGACAAAGTTACTTAGCTAGATACTTACACATATACATTTGCTGGCACGCCTCCTCATCATACTAGGCCCCTTGTAAGTGTCTAGTTTATTAAAAGCCATAATTAGTTAAGTGTCTCGTCACTTTTCTTACAAGTATATTAAAGGGAATTAATTAGTTTTGCTAAGTATTTGGGTGTTTTTTTTTCTTTTTTTCTTTTTTGTTAATTAATTTGATTTAGGTCTATCCAAGTATGGTTGCTAGCTGGCCTGCAGCCCTAGCCGTGCTAACAGAATCATACAAGACCTCTAATTACGCTTAAAGCAAATCTGTGCGCAATAGACACATTATTTTCAGCGAAAATAAAGTTAAATAATATATGCTACTTTGACTTCTGAATTGAGATATTCTGTCAATTCTAAAACCACTTATTTCCTGGTCAAGCACTAATACTCTTCCTGTGAAAAAGTTGAAGGAAATAATGTTAGAGAGTTACGACCTCAAAAGAAAATTCATGTTAATTAAAGAGGCCAATGGTAAGACTTTTGAAAGTTTCCATATTCTTAAATATTAAATGCAATTTGTAGAATAATATTGCCAAACAGCGGATTAAGAAAAAAGAAATGTCAGATTAAATAAGATATGCACGTTTACCATACATTGCATCAGTTAAATAGTTAATAGTAAATGTTGAGGTACTAGCAACACATTTTTTTTTTTTTAAATTTCTGACTCACTTCTTAATATATGAACTCTACATATCTTACTCCGGATAATATAAGAAATTAGTGTCTACATATTGAGCAACATAGTCACAAAAAAAAGTGTGAAAAAAGACAAAAATAAAATAGTGTTGCTAGCACTCATCTTAATAAATAGGGTGAATTGTAAAAAAATACATTAAAATTTAAGTATTCTGTAATTTAAACCATGAAATTTGGACTTTGTAAAATAATATTCTGAGATTGAGAATATTTTTTAAAATTAATACCCTGAACTGACTTTTTAACCAAATTTAGTAATAAAAAAAACTATCATGCCTTATATTAAAATTAGATTAATCCTTATTATTCTACTTAATTTCGATGATCTTGTTATTTTTTATCAGTTAATATTATTTAAAAAATGAACTCAGAATATTAATTTTTAAAAATTTTTAATTTTATGTATTATTTTGTAGAGTCCAAATTTTAAAATTTAAATTACAGAACACTCAAATTCTAGATGTCCATTTTGAGTTTACTGTAATAAATATAACTATATACATGCTTAATGGCAAGTGTCAAATGATGCTATTACATGGCAAAAGGTAGTCCTAGTAGTATTACTAGTATAAGTATATGGTACTGTAGTAGTACCCTGGTTGTTGGATTCCCTGCACAAATATTATTACAATTATATATATATATATATATGGACCCCCATTTCATTTCCGGAAATTCTATAAGGTGGCCCTGGCTCCATAGTGAAACAGAACCCGCGTAGTAATAAATAATTCTGATCCTCAACGATCTCATGTAATACTACAACTGATCATTCATGTTCTATAATAAATAATTTTAATGTTCTCAGGTCTCCTTCCACCGAGTACTTATTGCTGTCAGAACGATGTATTTGAGAATTATTATGTTTGCTACATGTAACACCCAAAAAAAATAAAGAAAAGTGCTGAGAAAAAAGATTGATCTACAGTTCTACACTTTTCTTTTCCAATTAATAATCTATATACATTTTCACTTGAAGGAAATTGGCACTCATTTTGTTCCCGGCCTAGTTATACATACATACATATTTATATACATATTTGCATGTGTTGACGGAGGTTTTATCCACAATAAATTTATAAATAATTAAGAGATGTGGCTTGTGTGAATTGAAGTAGTAATCAAAGCAAGTAAGAAGAGAGGGATTTATAGTGGTTCAGCCCCGAAAAAGATGAGCCTACGTCCACTGTTTTCTCACTATAATGATGAACACTCAAGGTTACAATACTCAAAAGCAATTGAAGAATGCTAAAGACTTAGACTACCCAAAGTTTGGAATACCCTAAGCGTGTATTTGCTCTGACTTCTATTCTCTGTGACTTGTTTCTGCCCAGAACTTGATTGTGATTTCCTCGGAACATAGAGCCCCCTTTATATAGATTGTAGTGACCTTATGTCCCAAGGTTCTTTATGTCTCTAGGATCCTAATTGTATAAACGGGTAACTATACAATTGGGTAACATAAATCAAGTAACAATTCAATTGGATAACTACTCAAAAATGATAACTAGTTAATCGCAAATAGGAGTCTTCAGTTTCCCTTTCCTTGTAGGTTTCTTCCACAGCATTTACTTGTTTCTCTCTTCTTGTAGGTTTCCTTTATTGTATTTGCGTGTTTCCCTTTTCTTATAGGTTTCCTGTTTGTTAAGGAAAACTGCACGGAGAAGGTCGCACAAAAACCTGCGGAAGAGGTCGCATACATCCTTCTCGGAGGAGGTCGCATATATCCTTCACGGAGGAGGTCGCATATAATACTTATGCCACTTTAGGATTTTAGACCGCACAACAGCATGTATGCAAGTTTTTCTTCTTTTTTTTAATGGAAGAACATATATGTGCAAGTTAATTCTTAGATTGCGAATACAGAAAAAAATCTTCAGAACAGTTATCCATCACTGGACGCGTATGTGATGTATTCTGTTTAATAGCAATTACTTGAGCACAAGTACTCTGTCTCATCTATCAACGTTATAGTTCATGTAATTGTACTTAGTTTTCAATATTAATTTTATTTTTTAACATCATTTTCTTTTGCTCTACGTCATATATACAATACTCATGTGTGTTTGGAGAGAGAAAAGAAAATATAGACGACCAAATACTCAACCCCAGATAATATCTCAGTATCATGTCCACGTTCTCTCTCTTTCTGGGTATTTACTCCCAAAGCTACTATAATATATATATATATATATATATATACTTATATAATTGTTCGTTTTTGAAACAAGGCAGCTCATGTTGTCTTTTTTTTTTTTCCCTTTAAATTCTCCAACCACCAAATAATAAATCCATCACATGTACAACTTTTCTCTCTTGGCTCAAACTCACAGCGACAGCTGCTACTGTGTCATCTCAACTACCATGCCAACTTCTTGTTGAATGAAAGGAACATATAATTGTGGTGTGCCTTTCGATGCCATGACTAAAAAAATAACATAAAATAAAATGGATATACACTCAAAAAAAAAGGACATACAATGAAACCATGATGCACACAATGAAAGAGAACATATATAATTGCGGTGTGTGTTTCAATGCCATGACTAAAAAGGGGGGGAAAAAAGTAAAATGGACACAAAAAGTTTTAAGGCAGAAAATAATGAAACCATGAACACACAATGAAAGAGTAACATGTATAATTGTGGTGTGTCTTTCAATGCCATGAATAAAATGAAAATAAAAAATAAAATAAAATGGACACACAAAAAAGGGACAGAAATGAAACCATGACACACAATATAATGTTAGAAAGTTTGTTACATATATTAAATCATAAGATACAACTGTGGGGTTTAAATGGTGCAAGAGAAGACCTTGAAGAGAGTCATTAATGGCCAGACACAACTCCCACCTTCCTCTTCAATAGCCGCTTCACTAAAGTCGTTTTCGACTTGAATATATAAGCAGTAGTCTAACTCTAAGCTCAAAGTCTCAATAAACATTACTACTACTAGTGTCATTGTTAAAGCTAGAAAGAAGATGCAAATGTACAATAGTAGAGGAGGCTTGGTTTTGATCTTGCTATATGTATGTGGATTGTTTATCTATGGTGGGAAAGCTCAGGACACTTTAGTTCCAGCGATCATTACCTTCGGTGACTCGGTAGTTGATGTGGGAAACAACAACTATCGAACCACTCTTTTCAAGGCTAATTACCCTCCTTATGGAAGGGACTTCATCAACCATCAAGCCACCGGGAGGTTTTGTAATGGGAAACTAGCAACTGATCTCACTGGTAACTAATGTATACGTATATGTATATATAAACCTTGTTGTTTGTTTGCTTATTAGCTTCTTAGTAGTAGTACATNTCCGTAGAGTAGAATCGTAATTTCTTAGAAATGATCCTATGAGAAGAATTTCTAGGGTCTGATACCCTAATCTATTCTTTCAGAACTAACAGTTTATTTACGGATGAACTGCTCGAACACTTTCTGATGAACTGCTCGAACACTTTCTGATGAACTCGTAGATAAACCTGTCTGTTTAATGTAACCTTAGGATAAATATCCAGTATAATGGAAATCCTTAATATCTGAATCCCTGTGTATTTCTTTTCAGATGTCTAGTAGTGAGGAACTATTTAGGGAAGGAAATGCCTTTTCCGGGGAATCCGGCTCAAACTCAAATGTTAGCACTATTAACCTTGAGGATTATCTTGAGCCTGAACCCGAGATAGAAATAACCGGGGCAAGACAGATTAGTCCCCGAATAGGTGATCTTCCCCAGGATCAGTGGCCCAAACATATTAGGGATGCTCCGGCATTTTCTTCTGGCTACCCATACGTAGAGGAAAACTGGTCTTGTATAAACGTCCGAACGAGCTGCACGTCGAACAAACTCAGGAAAATTGCGAGCAGCTACAAGATCGCTATCCCCATGCGTCTTCCAATGGAGTTCAACCACCCTCATACTCCTCCTCGTGGACTTGCTTCCTTTTCTGAGGCGGTCCTTAAGTGCGGCGTGCATCTCCCCCTCCATCCGTATATAAAGTCAATAATAGATTACTATGGGGTCGTCCCCTTTCAATTGACCCCTAATACTTATAGGTATATAGTAGGCTTGTACATTTTGTATCATAAATTAGGCTTAGAAACCCCTTCTCCCGAGGAATTCGCTTGGTTCTACCAAGTGAAGTCAAATCTGTCGGACTTCGGCTTCTTCTATGCGAGCAAGTGGTCGAATCAAGCCATAAAAACGATCTACGGGGTTCGCAACAACATGGGAAAATGGAAAAATCCATTTTTCCATTTTGACTATGCAGCCAATGGCTTCTTCCAAAACCCCGGTAGGTAGTCTTCTAACTTACTGTCTTGTTTGTTTATCTCCTCTTTTTACTGATCGCATTTCCAATGTCATTGCAGACAATAGGGATCGACCAGGACTTTCCAGTGACCAGCTCGCAAGAGTATACGTAGTCAACGAGCTTCCAGTCGAAGAATTTAACTGGAAGATTCTAGGCACATCGAAGAACCTGGTCGCTTGTGGCTTGATTCCTAAAGGTTCAGCATTCCCAGACCCCCTAGTCATCTCCTCCAGACCGGCGAGCTCGAAGAAGAAGCCCAAGAAGTCTGACTTGGGTGCCTCATCCTCTAGAACAAGAAAAAGGAAGGCACCGACCACACCACCTCGCTCAGAGCCCTCATCTCCAGAGGCCGTGTCCCCACCAGCTCCTCGACCAGCTCCACAGGAAGAAGGTAATTGCACGCTCACTCTGAGTACCTTTATACTTTGTTTCTTCGCTTATTAACACATTCTGTTGTACAGAGATGGTTATTGGAAGCGGTCTGCGAGCTCCTTCGTCAACTCTCGGGTCAATGGCAAAAGCCAAAACACCCGAGAGTACGCCGCCATCAAAAGGGAAGGAGAAGGTCGACTGCTCGAAAAAGAGAAAAGTCGTCTTCGAGGATGTCCCTGCGAGCTCGCCCCCTCCACCACCTCAGCCAGCGAGCACCTCAGTACCTTCTACCGAGGCTACTACCTCAGAACCGATCCCGGCGGATAAAGGCGATGAACTGTTCGCACTTCTTAACCAGCTACCAGAGAAGGCTGGTATGATCGCAGCCTTCATCGACCGTTTCACATCCGAAGAAGGCTGGGAGCGAATGAAGCGACGTTCCGCCAAGGTCGCTTTCGGATCAGCGATGAGGATGCTGGCTAATGTAAGCTTCTGAATTCTAACTTTTGTTGGCTTAGAGATTTTCATAACATCTCAATTTTTTTTTTTTTTTTAGACTGCGGCTGCTGCTGTCCTGATGCACGATCCAGTTCTCGAAGGCTTAGAGAAAGCTGAGAAGTTTGACGAAATAACTCAAGCATTCGAGAACTCGGAGAATGCTTGGGAAGAAGAGAAAGCGAACCTCCTCTCGGAGAAGCAGCAGATGCTCGAGGACCTGAGCAAGGAGAGACTCACCAAGGAAAACTCCGAGGAGAAAGTCAGAGAGCTCGAGAAGGTCGTTTCCGAGTATCCGGACCGTATGAGAGAAGCGACCACCGAGGCGGTTCACAATGCCATCGAAGAGTTCAAAGCGACCGAGGTCAAAGAACTTGAAGATAAGGCTAGTGATATCGCCTCGTCGACCATCATCTACAATATATTCTGCGAGCATCCAGACTTTGACTTCTCCATCCTTAGCGAGGACGTGGTCGAGCTTGTGCAGAGCTGGAAGGAGGACACAGACAAAACAGGCGACGATGGTGCGAGCCCTTCCTCGTGAAGTCTTTTGTTTTTTTTTTTTTTTGACAATGCGGGCTTCGTCCCCTCTGTATTAATGACCACCTGTTTAATAAAGTTTTTCCTTATACGCTCCTGAAATTTTTTCCATATATGCTCCTGCAAAATAGCAATAAGAGATGACAGTAATTTTAACCAAGTAGTCGACCACAAGTGATCGATCAGTACGCTTTTAGCGATTTAAATCCGACTAACTTAAAACGAATTTTAAGCGTTAGGATGGGTTAGGTCGCTTAAGAAAACAGCTAATACGAGTGATGCAAACTCTAACTGGATTTCAAAAGTTCCATGTCAAAATAGATGATAGCAATATATCACTTCGAACAATGAACGTTATGCTTAGTTACTTTTTTGTTCGA
>JXTB01000194.1:173733-307002 GCA_002914805.1 Parasponia andersonii | reverse complement strand
GTGCTTCCACAGTTGATTTTTATGACCAGTGCGTCGTTATGCGGATAATGGACTTCCCTCGCATCTTGCTCTGTAAAGGTAATATCCATCTCCGGCACTCGCTGGAGCTTGCGTGGTCGCTGGTCAAGGTGCATAACGTTGGTCAATGGCTGCTGCCGAGCTTCTCGTGTGTATCTATCCTGTGCCCGCTTGGAATCTCCTCCAACATGCGGCCCTCCGAAAATAGTTCGCACCTCGCGGTGGATTTCTGGAGGTCGCTGTTGGTCTTCTTCTCGCCTTCCCTCGCTCTGTTTGGTATATTGTTGCAACCGTCCCTCTCTAATTAGCCTCTCGATTTCATCCTTCAGGGCGAAGCAATCATTAGTATCATGTCCAATATCATTATGATACCGACAGAACTTGTTGGGGTCGCGCTTTGCCCTGTCTCGCTTCATCGGCCCCGGTTGACGGTATCGCTCCTGTTGGTTTGTGACCGCATAGATATGATCTATGGGAGCGTTTAACTCTGTGTGGTTGGTGAACCTCATGGGAGCCTTTGAAGTCTCCTGCCTTTTAGGCCTCGGCTGGTTCTCATTGGCCTGGTCACTATTCCTCTTGTTCTTCTTACTGCTGCCGCTGTTGTCAGTGACGACCGCAACCTTTGCCGCATCTGTCTTTCCTCCTTTTTTGGTCTTTTGAAGGTTCTCACGGGAAGACTCTAACCTTAGATGTCGACCAACTCTTCGGTAGAAGTCTTCGAGAGTTCTACATTCTCTCTCAAGCAATTCCTCCCAGAGCTTTGTTTCTGGTCGCACTCCTGCCATCATAAGAGTAAGAACTCCTCCTTCAGGGGGCTTGTTGACCTTTGCCAGCTCTGTAGTAAATCGATTGAGATAAGACCGTAGAGTCTCCTCTGGACCTTGTCGGATTGCAGATAAACTGACAAGCGGAACAGTGAAGTTCTTTGCGGCCTGAAATTGCCTTAAGAACGCCATCTGCAGTTGTTGCCAGGATGAAATCGAACCGGGTTTGAGTCCTCGAAACCACTTCTTTGCCGCTCCAGAGAGGGTTACAGCGAAACATCTGCAGCGAGCATGATCAATAACCCGATGAAGCTCCATCAGGTCGCTGAAGTGATCCATGTGATCCTGTGGATCAGTCTTTCCATCAAAAGTATTGATGGTGGGAAGTCTGAATCCGGTGGGAAGGGCTGCAGCTCGAACTTCCTTGCTGAATGGCGACTGGCGATACCCATCAGCGAGCTCGTCGTCCCAGCCAGCAAGTGCATCTAATGCGATCCGTAAATTGTGAACGTCGACGTTCAGAGGGAAAGCATCATTCCTTGCTGGTGGTATGAGCGACCTTCGTTCGTTATCTTGTTTCGCAGCGGGCTGGTCTGGTAAGGTCTCCTGCGTCCTATGAGAGGAATCCAGTGGCATAGTGCGACGAGACCGGCTGTGGTCGCTATGATGCGATACAGATTGACCATGATCACGTCGTCGCTCCAAGTACTGCCTTAGGTCAGCGGGATCTTGTCTTGACTCCCTGCTGATTCTTTCGAAGACACTTCTCGAGGATCGTCTTTGTTCGCTGCTCAAGCGATCCTGGTCGTTGTTGGATTTACGAGAGGGCTGTGTACGACCTCGGTTCGTACTCGAACTCTCCGTACGAGACTCTAGAGGCAAGTCTGCGACCTTGTCTTTTCCTTTGGAGGTGCGTTCTTCATGACGCTCCTGCTGANGGTATTTGCCATTATCGAAAAGGTGGAATTTGACAAATATTTCTGCCGGAATAGCCCTCCTTCTAGCGCCAATTGTTGATGGAGGTTTTATCAACAATAAATTTATAAATAATTAAGAGATGTGGCTTGTGTAAATTGAAGTAGTAATCAAAGCAAGTAAGAAGAGAGGGATTTATAGTGGTTCAGCCCCGAAAAAGATGAGCCTACGTCCACTGTTTTCTCACTATAATGATGAACACTCAAGGTTACAATACTCAAAAGTTATTGAAGAATGCTAAAGACTTAGACTACCCAAAGTTTGGAATACCCTAAGCGTGTATTTGCTCTGACTTCTATTCTCTGTGACTTGTTTCTGCCCAGAACTTGATTGTGATTTCCTCGGAACATAGAGCCCCCTTTATATAGATTGTAGTGACCTTATGTCCCAAGGTTCCTTATGTCTCTAGGATCCTAATTGTATAAACGGGTAACTATACAATTGGGTAACATAAATCAAGTAACAATTCAATTGGATAACTACTCAAAAAGGATAACTAGTTAATCGCAAATAGGAGTCTTCAGTTTCCCTTTCCTTGTAGGTTTCTTCCACAGCATTTACTTGTTTCTCTCTTCTTGTAGGTTTCCTTTATTGTATTTGCGTGTTTCCCTTTTCTTATAGGTTTCCTGTTTGTTAAGGAAAACTGCACGGAGAAGGTCGCACAAAAACCTGCGGAAGAGGTCGCATACATCCTTCTCGGAGGAGGTCGCATATATCCTTCACGGAGGAGGTCGCATATAATACTTATGCCACTTTAGGATTTTAGACCGCACAACAGCATGTATGCAAGTTTTTCTTCTTTTTTTTAATGGAAGAACATATATGTGCAAGTTAATTCTTAGATTGCGAATACAGAAAAAAATCTTCAGAACAGTTATCCATCACTGGACGCGTATGTGATGTATTCTGTTTAATAGCAATTACTTGAGCACAAGTACTCTGTCTCATCTATCAACGTTATAGTTCATGTAATTGTACTTAGTTTTCAATATTAATTTTATTTTTTAACATCATTTTCTTTTGCTCTACGTCATATATACAATACTCATGTGTGTTTGGAGAGAGAAAAGAAAATATAGACGACCAAATACTCAACCCCAGATAATATCTCAGTATCATGTCCACGTTCTCTCTCTTTCTGGGTATTTACTCCCAAAGCTACTATAATATATATATATATATATATATATACTTATATAATTGTTCGTTTTTGAAACAAGGCAGCTCATGTTGTCTTTTTTTTTTTTCCCTTTAAATTCTCCAACCACCAAATAATAAATCCATCACATGTACAACTTTTCTCTCTTGGCTCAAACTCACAGCGACAGCTGCTACTGTGTCATCTCAACTACCATGCCAACTTCTTGTTGAATGAAAGGAACATATAATTGTGGTGTGCCTTTCGATGCCATGACTAAAAAAATAACATAAAATAAAATGGATATACACTCAAAAAAAAAGGACATACAATGAAACCATGATGCACACAATGAAAGAGAACATATATAATTGCGGTGTGTGTTTCAATGCCATGACTAAAAAGGGGGGGAAAAAAGTAAAATGGACACAAAAAGTTTTAAGGCAGAAAATAATGAAACCATGAACACACAATGAAAGAGTAACATGTATAATTGTGGTGTGTCTTTCAATGCCATGAATAAAATGAAAATAAAAAATAAAATAAAATGGACACACAAAAAAGGGACAGAAATGAAACCATGACACACAATATAATGTTAGAAAGTTTGTTACATATATTAAATCATAAGATAAAACTGTGGGGTTTAAATGGTGCAAGAGAAGACCTTGAAGAGAGTCATTAATGGCCAGACACAACTCCCACCTTCCTCTTCAATAGCCGCTTCACTAAAGTCGTTTTCGACTTGAATATATAAGCAGTAGTCTAACTCTAAGCTCAAAGTCTCAATAAACATTACTACTACTAGTATCATTGTTAAAGCTAGAAAGAAGATGCAAATGTACAATAGTAGAGGAGGCTTGGTTTTGATCTTGCTATATGTATGTGGATTGTTTATCTATGGTGGGAAAGCTCAGGACACTTTAGTTCCAGCGATCATTACCTTCGGTGACTCGGTAGTTGATGTGGGAAACAACAACTATCGAACCACTCTTTTCAAGGCTAATTACCCTCCTTATGGAAGGGACTTCATCAACCATCAAGCCACCGGGAGGTTTTGTAATGGGAAACTAGCAACTGATCTCACTGGTAACTAATGTATACGTATATGTATATATAAACCTTGTTGTTTGTTTGCTTATTAGCTTCTTAGTAGTAGTACATTTTTTTTTTTTATTTATTAAGACTAATGCTTCTAACTAGAACAAGAAATTAAAGCCGTATTTCCGTAACTATAGAAGGAAAAAAGAAATAAAGGGAGTGTTTTCTTTTCTTATATTGATTATGTCTCATTACATATTTAGTCAACGTAAAACAATTAAGTCACGGTGAATCCCTCACATGAATCCTTAAAGTTAGTCAACTTTTTATTCTCTTCTGCCTCCAAATCAATTTTTACCTTCTACAATGTTTTTTTTTTTTTCATTATGGATCGGCATGCCTTAATTATACTTATTAATTAGTTCTAATAATGTCAACCAAAAAAATATGGTAGTATAGACCATGGATATTAATTCTGATTATGGAAAATTTAAATTGGATTATTGTATATGCAGCTGAAACTCTAGGCTTCAAGACATACCCATCGGCGTACCTTAGCTCAGAGGCATCAGGGAAAAACCTTTTAATTGGAGCCAACTTCGCTTCAGCTGCATCTGGTTATGATGAGAAAGCTGCGATCCTAAACGTAAGCTCTATACAAATATAGGGTAAATGGCACCATTATTCTCCAGCCTATTGCCATTTTGCCAAGTTGGTCCCTAATTTTTATTTTGTGATATTCCAGTATCTAACGTTTTACTTTTTGGCACCGTTAATCTTATTGACATATTCTATCTAACGTTTTATTAGACTTCAATTAAACGAGAAAAATTTTACACTATTGATCCCTATGATTTAAATTATTCAGTAATTTGTTCTTTTATTTTTTCTTAGCATTCATATCTCTATTTATCTTTGTTTTTTCACTTTAATTCTTGTCAAAATTAGGATGATATCTCCTAAATTGTAAAGTTATTATGGTGAATCGATTTGGCAAAAAATGATAATGAAAAAAATTCTATAAAATCTACAGGCTTAACAATTATTTTTTACATGTACACAAATTATTTATTATTTTTAAAATAACGTAAAAAAATTGAAAAAATCTCTAAAAATTTCCAAGCTTATTAGTTATATTGTAGGTAAATAATTAATAACTTTTTAAAATAATCATTCATAATTAAATGAAAATTTAATAGACATAATAAATTTGTAGTCAATTTTGACTTATAGAAAAGAATAGATGTGTAATATTTTTAGTTTTAAAAATGGTAAGGTAATTATGTTTTCTTTGTAAGAGTAATGTAATTTGTCGTAAAATTAGTGCGTTTTTGTTTACTATTGAATTAATTCTTAAATGAACTGTTTATTATATAAATGCTTTTAAATTTTAATTTTGGAAAAGATTAGTGGATACTTGCAATATTATTATCAGAGATATGAATGCAATAAAAAATAAAAGACCAAATTGCTAAACAATTGAAATAATAGAGATCAATGACACTAAATTTTTTCCATCGAAATTAATTTTAACAGGATTTTAGATGGAATATGCTAAAAAGACTAATAATACTAAAAAAGACAAAGATTAGGTATTAAAATTCTAAAAAAAATAATAATAAAGGGCCAATACACCCAAATGCCAAAATGATATTAGATTAGGAACTAATAGTGCCATTGATCCTACACATATACGATATAAAAACTTTCCATACATACTAATTAGCCCTTTGTTATATATGTGATGCATTAATTAATTTTGTACGTCTAAACTAGCTAATTGATCAATAATATTAAAACTTTTTTTTTATTCCCAGCATGCAATCACATTGTCCCAGCAATTAGAGTATTTTAAGGAATATCAGTCAAAGTTGGCTAAAGTAGCTGGCCAAAAGAAAGCAAATTCCATTATCAAAGACGCGCTTTATATATTGAGTGCTGGCAGCGGCGACTTTGTTCAGAACTACTATATCAATCCTTATGTCAACAAAGTCTACACTGTTGACCAGTACACCACCATTCTCATTGGTTCATTCACAAACTTTATTAAGGTACACCTTATTTCGTTGCCTAAAATTTATAAAGTAGACCTAATATTAATTTTAATTTTCAAAAATTTACCCTTTCTTATTGGTGATTACTATTTTTGAACCGTTAACCTTGTTATAAAAACAGGGCTTGTATGGTTTGGGGGCAAGGAAAATTGGAGCAACTTCACTCCCTCCATTGGGTTGTCTTCCATTTGCAAGAACCTTATTTGGATATCACCAAAGTGGGTGTGTCGCTAAGATCAACACTGACGCCCAAGTATTCAATAAGAAGTTGAACGCTGCTGCTACCAGTCTCCAAAAGCAATACCCTGACCTTAGAATTGTCATCTTCGACATTTTTAAGCCTCTCTACGATGTTGTCAAATCCCCATCTCAATACGGTACTCAAAATCAAACCCTTATTTCCTTTAGCAAAACTAAGAGCATCTGTGGTCTGTAGCACGGAGTGTTGGACCCACATGTAAATATAAAGATTCGGAGTTCTCTCTACATATGTGTGTATAGTAATAAGCACTATGAGTATTTTTTGGATTTTTCTTTTTCCACGCTTAAGAGAATTGGAGATTATTTAGTAGAGCTTGAAATTAAGATCTCTCTCTGTTTTGACTATTGCATTATAGGCTTTACAGAAGCAACAAGAGGCTGCTGTGGAACGGGGACTGTGGAGACAACCTCAGTATTGTGCAATCCTCACTCAATAGGAACTTGTCCAAATGCGACTCAGTACGTGTTTTGGGACAGTGTCCATCCATCTGAAGCTGCTAATATAATTCTTGCTGACTCGTTGATAGGCCAAGGCCTGTCCCTTATCTGATGTGGAAATGTGTACTCCTTTTTACTGTTTCTATACATTCGAAGAAGAATGCTATGTTAGTCCTACCCAACTGTCTAAATAATGATGTACCGGATAAATTTATGGTGTTTCCCGTGCAATTTTATGTTTTTTTTTGTAATGATTAGAACTTTTGAGAAGATGTAATGGTTAAAAGAATCTATTCGTTGAGTTTATTTATTTTTTGTTCTGTTACAATGTAACTGATAAAAACAGTTTGCCTATTGATTATTTGAAATGAAAATAAGAGTAACTGAGAAAATGAACAAGAGAGAGATCCATTAACAAACATACATGAGGTGATAGACATTAGTTACCCAAAAAAAAAAAAAAAAAGCGTCCACGAATCAAAAGACCCTTTACAGAAAAAGGCAGTACTTAATATTCTCTTCAATGGGATGGCAAAAATTCATGAAGATTCTATACAATGTGACTTAATATTCTCTACAACGGGATGGAAAAAAATTCATGAACATTCTATACAATGTGATCCTTGACTTTCTGACGGTCCTCTTTCTATCTCTTTTTCAGGTAGTTTTCTGAACACCGCGAGTCCCATAGCTCATATTGGTAAGAACACTAGACTGCTACAAGGGAAAAGAAATATTGAATGTAAAAAACCATCAAGAAAGCCATAACATAATAATCGACACTTGCAGGAACAAGCAAATGAAGATATACACTGAGCTATTATATTAAAAGCATTTACAAGAGTAAATGTACTTGTGAAGCAATATCTTTATTTATAGTCCCTTCTATTTTGTTGGAAATGGAAGAAATTCGACATACACTGTATTGCAAAATCTGATTGCCCGGCTGCATTTGACTCATTGGAACCTGCCATTACATAATTCATATTAGAATATAGCCAGCTGAGAACTACAGAAAGAATCATTGTTTTTAAATATAAAGGTTAGCAAATAAAGAAGACTCTTACATAAGTGGAGAATTGATTCAGGTAATTCTGTAACAAGCATGGATACTGAGCATGACCAACATTGCTCCCAAAATCGACATACTCAAGTGGGTGGTGTTTAAGGGGTAAGTGAAAAAGAGAGGATGGAGTGAATTTGTAATAGACAAGAGGAATTGAACAGGAAGCATTATCCCAGTTTGGATGATCCAAATCTTTTGAGGAAAGTTGAGGGCAGTAGATTTTAGATTCCCTGGGGCGGTATTCCTTCTGCCAAGCGAAGGTCACACACAAAGATCTTCCTTCTAAAATGGTACCTGAGTAAAAGAAACTCGTGTTAGACAGACAGACATAAATAGGAAACGAGATAGAATGAGATTGACTAAGTATACCATCAAGTGTTTGCAGAGCTCTCTTTGCCTCTTCATGAGTGGAGAAACAAACGAAACCAAATCCGCTACTGATGCCATTCTTGTCTCGCATCACTCGAACTGAAGTCACTTTTCCGCAGCAGCTGAAATGGTGTTTTAGTTTGCTGTCATCAACAAGTATGTGTAGGTTCTTTACAAACAAATTTGACCCCTTTTCAAAGTGGCAGTTAAACATCTTGTGTCCACCTTTTATAAGCTTCTCCTTCGCAGCTTTCTTTCGAGCCTTTTCCACGAACAAATGCTTTGATCCTGATCCATATTTTCACATTGTGGTTATGTCAGAGAATATCCTGACATGGCTTTACACAATGATATGAACAACTTTAAGTCGTTGTTATGTTTTTACCTAGCAATGAACCGTTCAAGACCTCAATAGCGTTCTTAGCCTCTTCTGGCCGGGACTCGAGTTCAACAAAACCAAAACCTCTTGAATTGCCCTCGTAATCCTTTATGATGGTTAGACTAGAAACCTTTCCGAACTTAGAGAACTTGTCTCGAAGAAGATCCTCATTAATATCTCTGTCAAGATTTTTCACAAACAGATTTGTAACTGATGTTTCTTCATTGGCTGCAGTCCTCTCATTTCTCTTGACAACGGTCCTATCACTTTTCTTGACAAATTTTGAAACATGTCTAGGCAGTAGTACAGAAAAATGGAACATTCAAGTCAATACCAAAAACAAAAACTCCGTAAACACAATGATGAACGTAACTAATTAAGTATAGTCAGATTTATGGCATTAAAGAACAGAGAGCGAGAAAAAATGAGGAACAGAGAAAAACGGAGAAGAGGGCTTACAACTTTTTCCCCTTGATCTCTGTATTGTGGAGAGCACCAACAGCAGCGATGGCAGAGTCCTCTGAACCAAACTGAACAAACCCAAAACCCTTACTTTTCCCATTTTCTTCAGCAACCTTGCAAGAGAGTATAATCCCAAAATTGCAGAACATGTCCTGCAATTCAGCACTGGTAATCGAATGGTCGAGATTCTTCACGAAGACGTTGCCAACACCAGTTTTTCTTATAATGGGATCTCTTTGGGACCACATTATTCTTATGGGCTTGCCCTTTATTTCCGTGTGATTCAGACAATCTAGAGCTTTAGATGCTGATCAAAACAAATAAACTTCTAATTGGCTATCTAAAAAACTTTGGGGAAAAGAAAGTTCATATGAAAATTTCATATTTTATCAAAATAGGCATACAAGAACAAGAGTGGACAAACAGCAACAAAGGAAAACAAAAGCCCAAAGAGAAAAAAGAGTGAACATTTATGAAAGATGGACAAACTACCCAATTCATAGTTAAGCAAGTACGTAGGAAGCCAAGATAAACATATATATGTACATAGGGAACAACTTTCCTAAAAGAAAGCTCAAAAGGGTCAAATTATTTTCAAGAAATGAACCAAAGAAACCAAGAGAATGCCAGAAAAATCAAAACGCATTAAAGCAAAGAAATCGTATCACGTTCCACAAAAGATGAAAACTGATTCATTCCGGAGAAACCCAACTCAACATGAAGCAAAAGAAACCCAAAAAGAAAAAAAAAAAAGAGCCCAAGAAAGTTTGAAGGCAAAAAATTATTACCATGGGTGTGAGAGAAGAAGTTGATATAAGCATAGCGAAGGGACTTTCCGGTGAGGAAGTCTCGGCAGAGGCGAATGGAGGCGATGGGACCCATGAAACGAAACGTCTCGATGAGGTCTGTTTCATCAACGCTTGGGTGCAGGTCTCCCACATACAACGACACCTTGCTAAGAGGAGTATGGTCTGTACATGGTGTCGTTTTCGGCGGTGATGGTCGTCGCGTTCCCGGCGGAGCAGCCACTTTTGCTGCCATTTTTGCGTTTTTCTGAAGCACCCAGTAGCTCAGAGAGAGGCGAAGAGATTAGGATGAGAGAGAGAGAGAGAGAGAGATTGTTATGAAGGTGGAGAGTGGTCTCTCTGTGGTACGTACGGTATATATAAGTGTTGCTGAGAAAGATGCAAAACTGGGCCGAAAACGGCTGCGTTTTGATTCAGTACATTGCCCGAGGGCGGGAAAGTTATCTGAAACGAATTTTCTTGGGTTGGGCCTTCTGGTAATTTTGCATTGGATCGGGTCAGCCACAGAACCACCTTCATATGTGCACTGGAAGCCCAATCTTGGTGACATGTCGTTTTCATAATGAGCGTAAAACCTCTTGTCGTTTTTTTAAGTCAGAAAACATGAACGAAAACGCATGTCGTTTTTACCCAATCAATCGTCTTATTTGTTGAGGAATTCTCACACAAATGGAACGCTTGTCGTTTAGTTGGAGTTAAGAACACATGTTCTTTTCACTCAAAAAGACAAAATGACATGCTATGTAGCGCGAGACAGCAAAAAGTTAAACATATAATATCACATTCAAGAGGCATTGAAACTCATAAGTTCTCGGTGATAGGAATTTATATTTCCTGCGTGTTGGGGCACATATGTAAAACAATTGTATTGGATTATATTATTTCTAAAAAAATCCAATAAGTAATTTAATAAAGTTGGATTAAGATATCCAACTAAGTATGAATACTAATATAGATATTATGTTAGTTTATTATGTTGGGTATAATGAATATCCAAAAAGGCACTACATAAAGAACATATTAGGATTATGGTTTCTACACTTTTTTAACAAATTCTCAATTCCTCTTTAGCCTACTATCAATTACAAAGAGTCCATCTGAGTGCTTTAGGGATTAAGGTTGTAAAAAATCTAACCCTTAGGCTTTACAGTTTATTTATTACATTTCAGCCTTCAATTCTATCGCCTAATTTTTAGTCCTTAAATAATGGTGTCAAGTATACTCAACGAAACCCTAACTTATCAAGTTTAACATGAATATTCTAGGGTTTTGTGTTTGCCTATTTGCAATCCTATATTCATCTAACAATCGGTCCTCAATCTCAAAAATTGATAGATGTACAAAAACAAAGGACACCAAGACTTAACGAAGTTGTAAACCCCGATAAAATTTTAGACTTGGAACATTAGTTTAATAACTATAATTATTATGATCTTTTAATATGAGTTTATTCTCCCGAAGAATGAATTTATCAAGTTTATTTTTCAGTCTAAAATTTTATTGTATATATTTAAATTCTTTGAACATAAAAATTGAGTAGTTATATATTAATGAATTTTGTGAATACATTGCAGTGAGATACACACAAAAAAAAAACTAAATTAAACTACGTGCCCAATTAGAAATATAATTTATTTTGTGTCCTAAATTCTTCATATGTGACTACTATTATTAGTATGAAGTTAGCTTAGTTGATTATATTTTCTATTAGTCTCTATGTTGTTTAAATTTATCAACCATTTATCTTGGCCCAATAGGAAATAGGAAAATCCAAATTGAAATTGTTACTACTCTTATTTGTAATTATCATTAGGCTCTAAATCTTTTAGCCCAATAATTATTTATCTTAGCCTAATAGGTAGTAGGAGAGCCCAAATTAAAATAAATATTTCTAGCTCAAATGATAAGTTAAATAATCACAAGTTAAAACAAAAATTAATGGTGTAGCTATTAATATATTTTAATCATGTGCATATACATTCATTAAGTCCATTATAAGAATAGAAAATGATGTAAATTACCATTAACATATTTTATCTATATATTATCACCATTAAAGTAAAAGAAATTTATTAATTACATTAGAAAATAAAATAAAAACTTTAGGTAAGTTGTGTGATCATGCATTAATTATTTGTATAGTATATCCATTATATACATTTTATGAATATTAAATATAAATATAAAATGATATTGTATTACTTTTGTAAGTGGATGAGCATAGTTAGGTTATTAAAATTAACTTAATTGATGATCAAAAGATAACAAATAAAAAAAAAAGTTAGGTAAGTGGTGATTATTATTAATAGTTTTTAATTAAATTTTAATCATATTTTATGTACATAATAAGCCTATAAATAGGTCACTCTCTGTGATGTCCAAGATTCTCACATACATAGTAAGCCAATAATAAACATATTCATATTGCATAATAGACATATCAAATAACTAGCATCAATTTCATGGTAAATTACTCATTCTGATTGTTAAATGATCTGTATTATTGTACTAATATTTGTGGAAGTGCTCCCATGTAGTGTAAAGGCTCAGTACTCTCAGAGAGAGAGAGAGCTTGGTGTGTGAAAGGGACAAAGAATACATTTATGAATAGTAATACTATACGAACATGCATTAAAATCATATCTGTTGATAACTTGGTCAAACAGTAGTTTTTCGGTAAAATGCATTTTTTACGTTTTTCGGAGCCAAATTGACTGTGCGTTTAACATGTCAAATAGCTTTTATTTAATGTGTAGAAACTATTTCTAGCATTTTCCAAAATATTAGTTTCAGGTAAGCACGAGGTGGCAGTTATTGTACTGAACTGTGTTTAATTATACTAAGCTAGCTTAGATTAAGCTTAATTGCGTAATGTCATCTTTGTACACTCTAATAATTAGGCATTGATACTTTGTTTGCATTATTAATTGGAGTCTAATTGACTTATTTTTATGTTTAATGATTAGTTATGGAGCTAGGTTTCACTAGATTACAATAAGTTTGACCATATGGGATTATAGGTCAAAGTATGACTAGTTTTCACTTCTTAAGCTAGGCTTCACCATTTTGGTCTACACTTGGGTGTATAGGATGGACCAGCAATGTGGTGAGTATGCTAAGAATGTTTTAGAGCTGGACACATGGAAAGTAGGGTGCGAAATTCCCAAAATACCCCTTAGAACTTAAGTTATTCCATTTCTTAGTTATTAAGTATCACTTTTGGACCAAATCTGGTCATTTTCTTCTCCTTTCTCTCCAGCCACGACCTAAAACTCTCCCACTCATTTTTAGACTTCTCTCAGCACCCATTAACCATTTCCAAGAGTTTCCAAGTGGTAGAACTCAATTTGGAGCTCAAGAAAGCAAGATAGGTCCAAACTAGTCAAGGTAATTCTACTAATTCTCCTTCCTAGGTTTTGTTTTATTATTTCAATTCTCTACTTGATATCACTTAAATAATAATTCCTCTAGGTCCTCTTGAGTCCTAAGATCAATTTCTAAGCCATAGAAATCAGTTTTGTGGAAGAAGAAGGCAAGAGCTTCAACAAAGGTTTAAACTAGTCAAGGTAAGATTTTTATGGAATTTAGATTTGGTAATTTATTTCTATTGCATTAGCCCTTAAATCAAAGCTTTTATTTGATGAATAAAGGTCCTAGAAAACCTTATATATGGTTGGAAATATAGAATTTAAGTGGAGGATTAAAGTTAGACTTAAAGCCCAAAAGTTTACTATTTGTGGATTCAAGTGTTTTCATTGTTGGAATAAGTTGTCTACACTTATAATTTGATTTCATTACTTGGAATGTGTAAGACATTGATCCTTTTATATATATTACACCTATTTACTGGTTGGTTATGATGATATATAAGTGTAAAAGTGGTTTTAAACTCTGTTTAAACTGTAAGGAATTCAAGTGCACCTAGGTTGTTCTAAATGTTCCTCTTTGAGGTGTATATGTGGGAATTGGCTTATGGATTGTTATTGCAGATCTTAAACCATAATTTTAATCATGTGAGAATGTCCTAAAAATAGGAGAGGTGCTGTCCAAATATTTTTAAAATCAAATGGACTAGTTTTTATGAAAGTATATGCCATTTTGGTTCATTTTGTGATTAGATTTCCTAATTTTGTAAAAGTTGTGATTTATGCTTGTGGTTGCTTTCTTTAAGCATTTTACATTATAGTAATCATTCTGGTAATGAAATTGATATCATATCTTCCACACACCTTACCACAGAGGATACTGACCCTTTTAGCTATCTTTTCTGTCGGACATAAGGTAAATAACGCTACACCTGCAATGTAATTCTTTATTTACTGTGAATGTAAAATATTTGGATATGTGTATATACGTATCTGTTAGTCAGTCTTGCATGGGACATTAACGTGTGGTGTATTTGTATTGCGAGTATTGGTGAATAAGGTGTGACGGGCCAGCACCCAAATATGAGATATGGTTCTTTCGGGGACACTTTGGTTCATTCGGGAATACTCTGGTCCTTTTGGGGACACTATGATTCCTTCGAGAATACTCTAACGGCGATATGGGGTGGATCTCTGCTATACACAGAGGGGATTTTTGGGCTCGAGACCTCTATATAGCTCGTGATATGTTATACGTTCTCTGAGTGGCTTAGTATGCAATTCACGGTCTTATCAGGCAATACAATATACACAGGGATCCAAACCATATGACAATTTGTTTCATGTTATATGTACTCTGCATCTGCATACATTATTTACTGAGTTTTATACTTATTAATATTCTTATATTGCAGAAGGTACGGATGATATGTGAGTTAGAGGAGGAGCATTAACTTTCTGACTGCGGTATGTGTATATGAGTATTTTGACGCTGTGGTTTTCTAATAGAGGATTTTGTAATTATTGAGTGTGTGTACATTATGTATATTTTTATGAAAGGTCCACAGTGTGAGTATGTATATACATATAAATTAGACTATGTATAATTATGAGAGAAATTTCTCTTTTTCTCCCAGAAAGTTTAAAAAGTTTTAAATTTTAACTATTTTATCAGTTCTAAGTCGAGTAGCGTCTCCCGATTTCACAAAATATTTATATAAATACCCTTATATACGTGTGTGGAATCGGGGGATGTTACACTCTCTTATAAATATAATCAAGTTCCTTCATTTATTTTCCTCTATACCTCTCTTTCTCTCAAAGTTTTTATTCATCCAATTCTCTCTTAGTACTCTTCAAGTTTCAAGAAAAAAGTAATTCTTAGAACTCTTATTTTTTCAGAATTTGTATATTTTATTGCACTTAGATTCAAATTTAATCTATGATATATAGAGTTTAAAATCTTATTAAGGTTTGAAATTTTTATGACAAGTCTTTCCATATGTCTACTTGATTTCTGGAAAGTTCTACTTTTATACCCTACTCCTAAAATTTTATGAAAATCTTTTAATACAAGTTAGTCGTTACGTAAGAAAAGCTATAAAATAGATTTTATATATTTAGTTCTATGATTTCAAAGGGTAAATGATTTTAGTTTGGACTGCAATTCTAAATATGTTAAGATATTTTCTGAAAAGTTTCACAATTCAATGAATTTATTTCTTATCGTTATTCAATTTTCTTTATATACTACCCCTTTCTCTCAATAAATGTGACAGATTTATTCATTTATAAAAATATTGTTAAACATCATACTATTGATTTTTGAATTTTATTCATAATATTTTCTGAATATTTTTATGATTTTTTAGATATGCAAAAAATTAATTATGGTTTTCATAATACACTATTTCAATATTTCAAACGCTGAAATGAATTCTAAGGTATAATTATAAGTGATTAAAGTGATACGAAATGATCTATTTTAAAATTCTCAAATTTTATACATATGTTATAATATATTAATGACATACTTTTAAAATTTTAAGTTTTTTTGACATATAAAATATTCCTGAAAATTCAATTATTCTTGGTTGGTCACAACTTTAATAATTTTATTTTATTACAAACTCTAAATTAGAAATCAGAAAAAATGGTAATAAATGATGTTTATAAATTCTAAACTATTTTTTTTAGATTTATGTTCATATCATAAGAATTCATGTAAATTTTTAGAATGAATAGATTTATATACTAAAATATGAAATTCCTTAAGGATGCATTATGTGCTAAAATGCTACAATTTTAATTATAATGTGAAATGCAATTTTAGGATTTATGTTGTGGATATTTTCAAATATATAAAATATCTTTCATATGAACAATAATAGCATATTCTAATATATGAAATGAATATTGATGTACTAATGATAAATAGAAAGGATAAACAATAGGCACGTGATTATAACAAGATTAAGTGTGTGGTATTTTACTGTCAGCCCAAAAAAAATTTTCTAAGAACTTAAAGTAAGTACAATCTCACCTATGATATAGACAGTTTTAAAAACATATTCTTTTTCAATTAAGATTACTTGAGATAATCAAATGTGATATTTTGCTTATATAAAATACGTCTGTTTGACTTGTGTATGTGCCTATGAAAATACATGTCTCTTATGATGTTAAGATGAGATAAATTTACTTTATAATATTGTTTATAACATGATAAATATACTTTAATTAAAAGAAGTATCTAGATTATGAAATATAAATTTGGTTTTGAAATGTAGTACACCTATTTATGTTAAAAATGAGACTAAGAAAAAGACATAATATAAAGATGTCGTACCAAATTTCGTTAGGTGAGAATTCCCTATAGAAGATAAGATTGGGTCCCACTAGGTGAAAATTTTTGAGGAAAATAGGCTAAGTTTATGACTGTTGGTGTTTTTAATAAGATAGTTCTCTTTATTCCCATTTGGTAAGTGCGTACTCGGAACGTACACTAGAGTTCATAAGAAACATAAAAGACTTTATGATAACATATAGGATAAAAGATTTCTTCATGAAATATAAGTTGAAGATATCACAAAGAAGCAAAATTGGACTTTTATAAAATATTGTTTGTATGAAATATTTTGTGAGATTTAAATTATATTTATTGAGCAAAAGCACGCTAGTATAAATATCCATGTTGCAGGAACCAAAGATAAGAAACCTTCAAAGATAAGAAACCTTCAATTTGAATAATAAGTTGACTAAAACCAAGGCAAAAATGGAAGCGAGGCACGAATTTTGGAATACCACTATTATAATTAGTTCCGTATATGTTTTCTTCTCTTTAAATAAAATAATTCAGTTAAATATATAAACTTAAATTATATGCTTCCTTAAGTTAATAACGAAACAATCCACCATTATAATTAGTGTAGCATATGTTTCTGTGACTTTAAGCGAGACAATTTACTTAAATATGTAAGCTTAAAGTTTATGTTTTCCTTAAGTTAAAAATGAAACAATATATTTAAATATATAATCTTAATTTGGAGTTTGATTATGTCTTTAAGACTGAGTACTCATCTTGCTATATACGATTGACCAGGTTAAACTTTCATTATATTTTATTTAAATATCCCTCTATAAAATATTATATATAGTTCTGAAGAATATTTTTAATAATTAAATATTTTTAAATAGATTATTTTCAGTAGTTAATATTTTTATTTGAATAAATATAAGACTGAGTGGGCTTTGTCAAAAAGACTTTAACCCGTCTAAATAGGCTTTATCAAAAAGATCTATACCCATTTAAAGAAAGCTTGGGACTTGGGAAGTTCGCTTGTTACCCTCTACTCACCTAGGAGTTTTTTTGTTGCACATTATTTAAATCACAAAAAGAAAATAATCTTTTCTTTAATGGTTTATCTAAATTTCTTAATATATAGTTTAGAGTAAATGGTTAACTATCTTGAGAGGAATACATACATATATATATAAATATATATATAAATTTTGTCATGAATTTTCAGAGTCCAAGTTTCTGACTTTTAAAATAAAATAAATTAAGATCATGCGTAATTGATAGTCTGAAAAATCGGGTCGTTACAGTTAGCATCAGAGCAGATATTCTGCCATCCTACCTCACATCACTGGGCAACATTTTAGACAACTCAAGTAAGAAGAAATTTCATTTTAGTATGCTAGTTAAACCTAAGTATATGTTAGATATTAAAAATAGATATCCTGATGATCGTTTAACTAGCATACTAAAAGGAAATTTATACTTAATTGAGTTGTTTGAGACATTGCAGAATGATGCAATGTAGGATGGTAGGATACCCGATGTAATACTAACTATAAGACCCGACTTTTTAGACCATTAAATATGTATATTTTTAATTTATTTTATTTTTAAAGTCAGAAACTTGGACTCTGAAAATTCATGATAAATTTTTCTTATATATATATTCCTCTCAAGATAGTTAACCATTTAAACTACATGTTAAAAAATTTAGATAAACTGTTTAAGAAAATAATATTTTCTTTTTGTGATTTAAATAAAGGGGGTCATAAGTGGATTTTTCAAGTCCCAAACTCTTGGTAGATAGGTTTAGGTTTTTTTGACAAAGCTCATTTAATCTTACATTTATTCAAATCAAAATATTAGTTGCTGAAAAATATTTATTTAAAAACCTTTAATTATTGAAAATATTCTTCAAAACTATATATAATATTCTATAAAAGGATATGTAAATAAAGTATAATGATAGTTTAACTTATTCAAATCGTATATAGCAAAATAAGTACTCAGTCTTAGAGCATAATCAAACTCTAGAGTAAGAATATATATTTGAGTATATTGTCTCGTTATTAACATAGGGACACATATTCCTTAAGCTTATATATTTAAGTAAATTATCTTGTTTAAAGAGAAGGAAATATATTCAAAACTAATTATAATGATGGATTATTTCGTTATTAACTTAAGGAAATATATAATTTAAACTTACATATTCCTAAATCAAAGAATTTTAGATTTGATCACGTTTGATCATCTCAAATAATCTTAATTAAAATAGAACATGCTTTTAAAATTATCCATATCGTAGGTAAAATTATACTTATCTTAAGTCTTTAGAAAATTTTTTTCGTACTTACAATAAAATACCACACACTCAACTTTATTATTACCACTTATCTCTTCATCTTTTTTATTTATCATTCAAGCATCAATATTCATTTCATATATCAATACATGCTGTTATTATTCATATGCAATATATTTTATATATTTGAAAATATCTACAACATAAATCCTAAAATCATGTTTCACATCATAATCAAAATTATTATATTTTAGCATACTTAAGAAATTTCAGATTCTAATACATAATTTTATTCGTTCTGAAAATTTACAAGAATCCTTATAACATAAACATAAATCCAAAGAAAATTGTTCAGAATTTATAAACATCATTTATCCCCAAATTATTTTTCTAATTTTTAATTTAGAGTTCATAATATAATAAAATTATTAAAACTGTGTCCAACTGAGCATAATTAAATTTTCGGGAATATATTATATATTAAACAAACTTAAAATTTTAAAGATATATCATTAACAAATTATAATGTACGTACAAAATTTAGAAATTCTAAAATAGACCATTTCGTAGTACTTTAATTACTTAAAATTATACCTTAAAATTCATTTCAACGTTCAAAATATTGAAATATTGTATATTTCGAAAATCATAATTAATTTTATGCATATCCAAAAAATCATAAAACTATTCAAAAAATCTTATGATGCATATGTGAATGTAAAGTAAAAATTTAAGGTCTAAATAAAATAAATAGTATGGCTTTTGAACAATATTTTATGGATAATTAAATATGTCACATTTATTGGGAGAAAGGGACGATATATAAAGAAAATTTAATAATGATAAGAAATAAATTCATTGAATTGTTAAACTTTCCAAAAAAGATCCTAATATATATATATATATATATATATTTAAAATTTAAATCTGAACTAAAAATATTTACCTTTTGAAATTATAGAACCATATATAAAATCTATTTTATCGCTTTTCTTAAGTAACGACCAATTCATGTTAAAAAAATTTCATGAAATAATAAGAATAAGGTATAAAAGTGAAACTTTCCAAAAATTAAGTAGACATATAGAAATGGTTCTCATAAAAATTTTAGACCTTAATAAAATTTCTGACTCTATATGTCTTAGATTAAATTTGAACCTAAGTGCAATAAAATGTACAAATCTTGAAAACTAAGAGTTCTGACAATTATCTTTTTCTTGAAACTTAAAGAACACTAAGAGGACATTTTTGAATAGGAACTTGGAGAGAGAGAGAGAGAGAGAGAGAGAGAGAGAGAGAGAGAGGAAAATAAATGAAGGGAGTTTAGAAAAGAGTGTCATATTTATTTATGTACATAAAATATGATTAAAAATTAATTAAAAAATATTAATAATAATCACCACTTTCCTAATTCTTTTTAATTTGTTATCTTTTGATCATGCAATTAAATTCATTTTATTAACCTAACTATGTTCATCCACTTACAAAAGAAATACAATATCATATCATATTTGTATTTAATATCCATAAAATGTATATAATGGATATACTATTCAAATAATTAATACATGATCACACAACTTACCTAATTTTTTATTTTGTTTTCTAATGTAATTAATAAATTCCTTTTACTTTAATGGTGATAATATATAGATAAAGCATGTTAATGGTTATTTACATCATTTTCTATTCTTATAATGGACTTAATAAATGTATATGCATACGATTAAAATATGTTAATGGCTTCACTATTAATTTTTTTTAATTTCTTTTACTTTAATGGGGATAATATGTAGATAAAATATGTTAATAGTCATTTATATCATTTTCTATTCTTATAATGGATTTGATGAATGTATATATATATATATATATGATTAAAATATATTAATGGTTATACCATTAATTCTTTTTTTTTTTCCTACTTGTGAATATTTAACTTATCATTTAGACTAGAAATATTTACTTTAATTTGGACTCTTCTATTTTCTATTGGGTCAAAATAAATGATTATGGGGCTAAAAGATTTAGAGCTTAATGATAATTACAAATAAGAAAATTATGAATTTTAATTTAAAATTTTCTATTACTTATTAGGCTAAGATAAATGATTATTGACTTAAACAACTTAGAATTCAGTGCTAAACATAATCAACTAAGCTTACTTCATATTAACAATAACAGTCATATATGAAAAATTTTCGGTGCAAAATAAATTATATTTCTAATTAGCCACATAGTTTAACTTGACTTTCTTGTGTGTATCCCACTGCAACATATTCATGAAATTCATTAATATCAACTATCCAGTTTCTATGATCAAAGAATTTAAATATACATAAAAAAATTTTAGACTAGAAAGTAAACTCGACAGATTCATTCTTCAAGAGAATAATCTCATATTAAAAGATCGTGATAATTAATAGTTATTAAACTAATGTTGTAAGTCTAGGGCTTTCGTGGGATTGTTTTCACGTTGCAGCAACTGGAGGACTTTATAGCAATGTACAGTGCTTCTAAAATTTTTGTCAAGAGCTACGTTTAAAAAGATACAAGAAGTTAAGGATCAAACCGTAAGAATAATACAGTTGTATAAAATGTCGAATCGTGTTAACGGTTCAAAATTCTGATTAGAATTACAAAGTCTAAGATATGAAAATCCTGAAAATTCAATCTTAAAACTTTTAACTAAAATTCTAAGAGAACCTTGTCGTCAATGTTATTATACAAAAACCAGGAACTCTAAACACTCATCACTATACGAACAACCTTTCTTGTTCTCAAACCCTTTCTTCCTATATGTTTCTGACAAAAAACTATGGTACATGGCATTGGCTCAACCACTTTTTATATATACAAAGCAATAACAAGTGTAAAAATCCTAACAGAGAAATTTCGGTTGTCAAAAAGAACTGTAAGATGAAGACTTTCGGTGTAACTTGAGAGTTCCATGACGAGACCTCTTCAAAGCTTCTGCATATTTCACCAACTCATATTTATCGGTGGAATCTGAGTGCTTATCAATTAGTTCTTTGGCTGTTATATCAGTATCTACTTCTCCACCTAAAACAAATCTCTTGTACACATAAGAGGACCCTACATCACTCTTTCTCTGCATCCTCTTTACATCCAAATCTTGTTCTTCTTTCAGGCTCTTCAATCTGGGCAGATCCATGGAGCATCTTGATAAATTATGAGATGGAGTTCTAAACCTATTGATCTCCACTGCATCATAAACTCCTGTTAATGTACTTGAACTGTACCTCGGATAGTCGTTATCTTCTACAGATTCATATTTGTCTGCTGACAAAACCTGGTTGTTGTGATGACCATCTTTGCCCGTTACAAGTTTCCTGAGCTTGCTGAAAAACTTCTTCCTGCTTGAAGTGTTGGTTTTGGCTGCTGATGAATTATCAAAAGAAGATTCGTCTAATTCGACAGAGTCTGTAAAAGATGCTTGGGAAGACGACCATTGGTCACAATCAAAGTCCATTAGATTGATCCCTTTTTCATCTATCCCTTCAGTATTTGCATACTCCATTATTAGCTGCTTAGCTTTCTCCTCAGATTTAGGACTTAATGTTTTACTGAGGTCCCTTGCCACGGTTTTACCAGCTGCAGGCTGGTAATTTCGCAGCTCGTATCTTAAGCAAGCATTTATCCACCGGAGATAAACTAATTCTTCAATATCTGAACATCTTTCTGCTTTCAATTGCTCAATCTCCTGATGCAAACCTTCATTTTCTCGCCTCAAACGCTCGCTTGCTTCTTTTAAGGCATCTGTCTGCAACAAAGATGAAGAAAAAATATGTAAAATCTATTCAAGAATAATGAGAGAAAGGGTATAATTTTGACTGATAAGAAGAATAAAGAAATAATTACTTCAGGATCTTCCAGAACAGAGTTTGCAAGAATTTGAGTGGATTCCAATCTCCGAGCCAATTCAGAATTTTCTAACCGCAGAACCAAATTTGATTTTCTCAGCTCTTCAGCCTCACCCTCCAAATCTTTAAGCCTTTTCAGCTTCAATTGAGCCTCTGCATCACTTGAAAGAGACTTGTATTTCTCATTCTGCAATTTTGCAACTCTTTGCTGAAGATTTAAGATCATCTCCTTGTTCTGTTCAGATTCATATCTGAGTTTCTTCCTGAGAAGCTTGATTTTCGCTCTTGCAGCCTCAAGTTCAGCCACAACTTTGGCATGGCCAGCTACCTGTGCCTCTAGTCTTTGGTTATCTGCCTGTAAAGACTCAATCTTGAGATTGAAAAGCTTGGCCTCCACATTGTTTATCTTCAACCGATTTTGGAGCTCCGTGACAGCAGTCTCCTGCTCTTTAAGGCCGTAATACTCAAGCAACTGGACCTCAAGATTCCTCTCCCTCTCTCGAAGAATTCTAACTGTGTTTTGAAGGTAGCTGATCTCTTGCTCATATTCATCCTTTTCTAAAGTAATAAACGCTTTTGGATTCTCTAACTCTGAACTAGGAGTATCAACATCCTCATTTGGAGAAACCCCAGCAGTGGCAGCAGCAGAATTAAAATCTTTCACGAGATCATTAAACTCTGGCAGGAGGAACCCATCTTTGTCCCCACTAAATCTACTACTTTGCGAAAATTTAATTCTACTACTTGGTGAAAATTCAGCGATGGAGTTATCACCATTGAACTTCTGAATGAATGACTCTTCCTAGTATAGAAAGAAACCACGCATAAACATCTTGATTCACTGAAAAACTAAAAGCAAAAGGAAACTAATGACTCACTCTTAGTACCCAATATGGACACCCAAGTTATATGCAGAGATAAATTTTCATCGCATGTTGGCCAATATGGAGATTCTAACAAATCAATCCTCATGTTGGCTCATAAGAAAAGTAAGATGCCAAAAGCAGAGTTATATAAATATATGTATCAAATTCAGAACCAAGATGATGCAATTTTTTTAATTCTTTGGGCTCAAGTTTTTAGCAACCTGCCAATGGTCAAAGGGGAAGTAATAAAATAGGTAAATGCAATCATCTTCATAAACTGAGCAAGCATCAACCATATTTTTTATCTTTTCTTTTTTCTCTCTTGATAAAATCAACCATCTTATGCTGCTGTAGGTTATTCAAATTTCTACTATGGCCTTTTATTTCGTTGAAATTTACTCTCAAGTTGTTGTTGGTTTTTTTTTTTTTTTGGCTTGAAATCTGTAATAGTTAGCTTTTAATTCTTTTAATTGTAATATATTCCTAGAACTCTTAATTAATTATTCAAGGTAAGGTAACCATAAAACAGAAACAGTACGTAACTTTTATAGGCTTTTCTTTTGCACTAACTTAAACAATAAGACATAAAAAGAAATGAATTCTTATATACATATGTAAATATTTTTCAAAAAAACAAACAAACAATATTACAATAACAATAAAAATTTAAAGTTCATAATTATCTGAAAAAGGATTTTTTTTTGTAATAATGAAAAAGGATAATTAAAGTCCAAATAAAACTTACATATTTTTCAGATGCAACCGAGACAAGACCATAAGAACTGGGTCTTGTCCTCCTCGCATAAAGCTCATCTCGTCGAGTTCCTGAGTCAATCTCATTACCATAATCTGGAAAACATATAAACATACATATATATTATGATCAAAGGACATGAATAAAAAATTAAACCAGAAAAGGCAAATAAAACAGGAAAAAGTAAAGAGGAGAATTCACACCTGAGGACCGGGGTGAAGGTGGAGGAGGCAGGGACGGCTTGGTCCTTCTGGTTTTGAGGCGAGAATAAAGAAAACCAGCAAAAGAGAGTGCCAAAGCCATCCCCAATTTCAGTATAAGAGGCTTCATATCACTTTTCACTTTCATTTTCATGATTAGACAAAAACTTTAGTCCTACCCAGATTGATAGAATAGTTCCTCTTCTTCGTCATCCTCCATCTTGATCATGACCACAAACACACAAAAAAATTCAAAGGCCAGTCAGATTAAACCAGAAAGGAAGAACAAAGATCAAAGTGAAAACAAAGCCCATGATTTTGATCAATCAAAACATATGGACCAAAAATAGACAAAAATTCACACAACCCATCAATGATTTGACTCAAAAGTAGACAAAAAACGAAGTTTGAGCAGAACCGATTACCAGATTTATGCTATTTCTGGATACATGTTTTTGTACAACCCCATGAAAAAAAATAAAAAGTACAAAAATAATAAGAAATGAATATAATAACAAATATACCCTTTTCAGTTTATATTCCTTAGAACCGGAGGGAGCATTGAATTAAAGGAAGCGGATCATCAAGACAACAACGTTTTGATTTTTGTCTCTTTTCACTATTCATGGGCTAGGCTAGATGAAACAGGTAGTTGGAACGTTGAAATAACATATTTATCGAAAGTTTTGAATTTTTATATTTTTTGGGTTATAAAATTATAATGTGGACAAACATTGGCCACTGATTTTTGTCTCATGTCATGGTGAATGTGACATTCGGAAATAGGAATGGGAAAGAGAAAGAAAGAAAGTTGGGATTGGGAATAAGATTCTGATTCGTAACTTCCAATTGGACAAAGGAAAATGAAAAAAATGGTTCGGACACGTAATGGGAATAATAAAGAGCGATTATTATTAATTAGGTGGTTTGGAAAATTGAAAAATTAATGGACAACCTGTTTAAGCGCTCTGTGTGATCTTACAGGATCCTGTGCAGCAAGGAATTGGATGATATGCTAGGTGGTCAAAGGGTCAAATATTGTTGTGGAATATTGGATCCGAGTTAATATTTGTTTTATCTAATAAAATCATAAAATAAAATACTAAACATCCTCTTTCTTTTTCTTTTTTTTTTTTAAAGAAATTGATAATTTATTGGAAAAAAAATAGAAAATGTAGTTGTTCATGTGCAAGTTCATTTTTTTTAAGCGGGTAAGTAGAGAGATCAGTTGATGTATATTAATTGATGTATCTGAAACGAAGTCCCACTATACTATTATTTTGGCCTCTAAAAAGTTCTATATTAATATACTATTTATTTTCATACACATTATTTTATTGAAAAAAATATTAAAACATCCTGTAAGCTTTTTTTTCACCATTTACACGTGAGGGGAAGCAAAGAGCTATTTGATTTGGAGCCACAATTAAGAAAGTCAAATATGAATAGCTGAACAGGCATAGTCATTAATCATAACAGAGACGTTATGCAACATTTTTAAAGGTTTGTTTAGATAGAGGGAGAGAGAAAAGAAGAAGTAGAAGTAATGAATAATAAAAAAAGAAGAGAGGGGAGGGGGGCGGGGGGGATTTGGTATGAATGCCTCTTGAATTTAGCGTGAATTGGCAACTTGGAACCTATAAAAAAACATTTGGCAATCGAACCCTTAAATTTAAAAAATTGTTAGGGTTGTAGTGACGGATTAAGCCAAGTGAATAATTTTAGCAGGGCAAGCTCGGTATTTTAAAGACAATAAACAAATTGATAGAGAAAATATTGGGACTGTAAATTAATGGCCAAAAATCCCAAAATTTTTGGTCATTTTTTCCTCAAATCCTGAATGAGCTTTGAGTTTGAGAGAGGGCAACAATGGTAGCCTGAAAGAACAAAAAATCAAGCGAAAATGGGCTGATATCGATCACTCCATTAGAAAAATATGTCCAAGATTTAAGAGAGAGAGACAGTCATATAGGGTCATCCCAAGACCTCTCGTCTTCTCCTCGTTATAAAAACTGCAGTTAGATATGTTGAGAAATTAAGATTCTAATCTTACTCATTTTTATTTTGAAGATAACAAATATTTGATTTAGTACTAATGATTTAACTTGAGTGTGTAGTGAAATGGTATTAAAGTTCTACCTCAAATTAATCAAGAAATCAAGCTTGAAGATGGATGCATATGGACATATTAAAATCAAGCTTGAAGATGAACAATCAAGATACAAGAATGTATTTAGATAAGGTATATTTATACTTAGTCTTGTATTTGATTTAGTTCATTGCAAATAAATTTTTTTTTTGCATTTGCTCATACTTTCAAAAGAATTTAAAAAAATCTTTCAAAGGAATTTTCAAATAAATCTTCAAAGAATTAGTTAAACTTTAAATCCAGTAATTCTTAATTATTTGAAAATAAATATCATTTCTAATCTAGCCCAAATATTCTCAAACATATATTTTTTAATGTTAAAAATGATTTGAAAAAAAAGTTTTAAGAACAACCAAAAATTGGTTCAAAGAAATCAAAGATAGATTTCTGAACAATTTTGATCGACCAGGCTTGGTCGACCAAAATAGCGGCCAAAAATGACCATTGGAGCTAAACTGGCGTGTCAGAGTCTAACGGCTAATTTTTTGGTTGATCAAAATTATTTCTGGTCGACCAAAATTTTGGCAGCAAGTTATCAACAGTCGAAAATGACTAGTTTTTGAATATTCCTTTAAATAGAGCCAAATTTGATAACTTAGATAAAGAGAATATGAACCTATATTGATACTCAATTAGTTTCTAAATACAAAAGCACTCTTTTACTTAATTTTAATATTCAAATCATATTAAGCTAATCTTAGAGCATCTATAGTACATTATGTTGGAATAATGTCCTATAAAGCAATTTATTATTTTGATATTATAAATAATATTTATTCGATTATTTAGTATCTATTTGTTATTAATAAATTCCATGTTATGAATTTCTATTTCATTTATGTCCCATTGATATACATGTGATATGTATGTTTATCTTATGCAAACATCTAAAAGATTCTAAGACATGAAATGAGTAATAAAGAATTATTCGNCATGATGAGTTCATATGTGAGAGACATTATATTCTTTATTTCATTATATCTAAATTAAATTGTTCACATTCTGCATATTGAGGATGGAATACTATATTATGCCATAGAATGTAGTGTTGTCTATTTAATTAATGAAGTCTCTAATTATCGAAGTGAGTCTTCGGATAAAAATACTAGTGTGTTATAAGAAAGTTATAACAGCATCGAATAGGACCTAGTGAATTAGAATTTGAGGTTAAGTGCCGTAACTCAAATTTCTAATTTTACTAATCTAGCACTATTGTAGAAGACCTTAATCCTAGTGATTAACGAACTTACTATCATATGTTTTGTCTTTTTGAGTTACTAAAGGACTAGTTCCGATTTCTGGTTCGAACTTCGGTATCTTAGAAAATAAGGTATATGAAATGTGTAGAACGTATTTCATAATGGACACCATGCATATAATGTCACTTTGAGTTTTTTCAAATACTTGGATAATATAAACTAGGGTCCCAGTATTCACTATGTGAATTTGACTGTGTTGGTGTAAGCAGATACAAACACCATAGTCAATTATTATCCATTAAATGAAAAATGACAACTCAAAGGTAAATATGTACTAGAGGGGTAATACGATAATTTCACCCTACTAGTACGGCATTACATTGGGGGTATGTCTACAGGTATAGTATATGCTAAATAGATCAAACTAATTAATTATTAATAAGCTTCACAGAAAATAAATGATATTTAGTCCAAGAGTTCAATATTGGGCCTATAGTGGTGTGCCCCAATATTAATGGACAAGGTTTAATCATAATTAAGAGTTAATTATGATAGTGGGTATATGGTTCATTGGAGCTTGGGCTTTATAGATTTATCTGGTCCCCTGTCTAGCTCAAATTAAAGCACAATAGTCATTTGATAATCAGTTGAGCCCAACAAGCCTAATAAGTCCATTAGGGTTTACTAATCTCTCTATATTTAAGAGAAAAGTTCTCTAGCAAATAGATACAAGTGTTATACGTGAGACACCCCTCCAGAAGAGAGTGTCACACGAAAACAGAGAGAGAGAGAGAGAGAGAGAGAGAGAGAGAGAGAGAGCAGAGAAAATCGGCCACCACTAGGGATTCACTGTCCTTAGTTGATACGAACCCTGCCAACCTGTGACAAAACCCGAACTACGAAGATGCCTAGGACCGTTCTACAATCAGATTCGGATGGAAAGCCTCGACCCAACACCTATAAAGAGATGTGAACCTTGGTATCAGGAAGATGCCACAATCAAGGATGAAGAATTCGATTGATAAGTCAAGGGATGAATGCCACAGAGAAATCTGATAAGTTCGAATAAGTTCTCAAAGAACCAAAGAGAAATTGCTCTCAAATTTTAATGAATTGTAACATGCTCTTATTGAATGAAAAGTATACAATATATAGGCTAAGGGCCATGAAATTTTAAGTCTAAAAAACCCTAAAAAAAAAACACCTAAGGCAACTTACCCAAAATCAGAAAACGAAAGTAGGAAAATAACCTTCATAGCTAACCTAAATTCGTCCCTAATTATATGGTAGGCAATCTGATTTTATTCCCTTAATTTTTTAGCCTGTTACACACCACTAAAGAAAAGGAAACAAGTAAATAAATTGTTTTGGGAAACTAATAACTAAAATAGGAAAGTAAGCTGTGACTTGACGTTCAAGTCTTTACATATCAGATTTCCCTTCCATATGCGCCTATGGACTTTCTTGAACTTGAATCAAGCTTGTTAAGGCCTTAGAAATTTGTTCATCTCCATCAATGGACCTCCACGTGCATGCCTGAACCCAAATCCCTTGAATCAATCCACTTAATGCATTTTGGAATTTTTTTGCACGTGCTCTTGTAACTGGACCAATGGGAACTTGGATAGGATCCGCATTCTATACTCTCGTGCTTGCCATGTCCTCATCATTCCCCTCCTCTTGAAAAGGATTTGTCCTCAAATCTTTGCTTTGTTTATATCGGATGATGTATGCAAATGTCTCAATAAATTCCACCCATCGTGCAAGCCTCTTATTCAACTTGTGCTAACCTTTAAGTTGCTTCAAGGACTCATGATCGGTGCGAATCACGAACTCTTTAGGCCAAAGGTAATTTTGCCATGTTTCTGAATATCGAACTAATGCATACATTTCTTTATCATAAGTAGGGTAGTTTAAAGCAGTCCCATTTAGTTTCTCACTAAAATATGCAACTGATCGTCCTTCTTGCATAAGAGCTGTGCCAATACCTGAACTTATGCTCGTTAGACTTGGCCATTCTTGGATAGCACGAATCTTTTCTTTATCAACCTATCTTTGTAGTTCCTTTGTCTCCTTGGGGTTACTTCTATAGGCTGAATGATCTGGAATGATGGCACCGAGCACGAAGTCAATTCGATAATCAATCCTTCGGATTGGTGGTAATCCACTAGGAATTTTCTCGGGAAAAACATCACTAAATTCCTGCAAGAGAGAAACAACAGAACTATGCAAAGTAGGGTCAAGAACATTAGTGTTTATAAATGCCTCCTTGTACCAGAGTACAATCATCAGCTGGTTTGAAAATATCGCTCTCTTAATTTCTTTGGCTTTTGCATAAAAATTATTTTGTTTTCTCTCTGTTTTTCTCTCAATGGCCAAATCTATTATTGCCTTTTCTCTCTTTTTTTCTTCGACCTTTCTCTCTTTTTCACTCTCTCTTTTGATCAGTCTCTTTTTGAAACCTTACTTGATCTTCATGAACTTCTTTTGATGTCAAAGGAACTAGAGTGATTGTCCTTTGATTAAGTACAAACGAGTACTTGTTGGTGAAGCCATCATGTTTAACACGCCTATCAAATTGCCATGGCCTACCTAGTAACAAGTGTCCAACTTGCATCGGAACCACATCACACAAGACTTCGTTTTTATATTTTCTGATACGAAAAGAAACTAACACTTGTTTATTCATCTTTAGTTCACCACTATCATTTAACCATTGCAACTTATAAGGCCGGGGATGCTTCATGGTTGGCAACCCTAATTTCTCCACCATAGTATTGCTAGCAACATTAGTACAACTACCACCATCAAAAAAATATAGAACAGATCAAGTTTACGTTTTAACTACCACCATAAGGAATCTGAATTGGCTACGACTAGAATAGATTAAGTTTACGTTTTTTTTTTGAACGATTTAGATGAAAGAAAGAAGAAAGAATATAGATTGGTTTTGACTAGAAAGAAAAGAAAAAGGATAGATTAAACCTGAGACTAGAATCCGGCTCTTGTTACCAAATGATACGAACCCCGCCAACCTGTGACGAAACCCGAAATACAAAGGATGCCTAGGACCGTTCTACAATCAAATTCGGATGGAAAGCCTCAACCCAACACCTATAAAGAGATGTGAACTTTGGTATAAGGAAGACGCCACAATCAAAGATGAAAAACTTGATTGATAAGTCAAGGGATGAACGCCACAGAGAAATCTGATAAGTTCGAATAAGTTCTCAAAGAACCAAAGAGAAATTGCTCTCAAATTTTAATGAATTGTTATCTACTCTTATTGAATGAAAAGTGTACAATATATAGGCCAAGGGCCACAAAATTTTAAGTCTAAAAAACTCTAAAAAAAAAAACACCTAAGGCAACTTACCCAAAATCAGAAAAGGAAAGTAGGAAAATAACCCTCATAGCTAATCTAAATTCATCCCTAATTACATGGTAGGCAATCTGATTTTAATCCCTTAATTTTTCAGCCTATTACACACCACTAAAGAAAAGGAAACAAGCAAATAAATCGTTTTGGGAAACTAATAACTAAAATAGGAAAGTAAGCTATGACTTGGCGTTCAAGCTTGTTAAGGCCTTAGAAATTCGTTCATCTCCATCAATGGACCTCCACGTGCATGTCTGAACCCAAATCCCTTGAATCAGTCCACTTAACGCATTTTTGAATTTTTTTTGCACGTGCTCTTGTAACTGGACCAATGGGAACTTGGATAGGATCTGCATTCCATACTCTTGTGCTTGCCATGTCCTCATCATTGGTGTTTCCGCCATCCTGAAGAAATTGATTCGAGAAGATTGTCTTCTTGTTCATCTGCGGATCTCTTTGTTGGGAATTAAGAAGGTGACCACCCACAGATCAATCAAACGGCTTTCAAGAATAGACGGAAAGACAAGAAGGTTGTGAGCGTATTCGGGTATTGTTCTTATCTAGATTAAGAGTTAATTCATGTTAGATCACGATCTGAAACGTTTTGTAGAAAGAAAAATTTTAAACGACTAATTTCGCTGCGTTTCTTGATTTTACAAAACTATGGTGTTCTTGAAAATAATTTAAGAAAATATTTTCTGGAAATTTATTCCAATAAACACCAGTAATTGGTACTAGAGCCAGGTTTTATTGTTGATCTAGCATGTTTTACTCCGGTCTATTCTCTTGTTGATTGATGTTTTTGATTTCTGAAAAGTTTTTGTTTATGTTTGGTCTTGTTCATATTATGAGTATGCTCTAGTATGATGGTCAATAGATTCAATGAGTTTGAATGTTTATTTGATTAGATGTTGCTATGAGGAAATGATCATGTTTATTTTGATTTTCGTTTTCGGGCATGTTCTTGATTTCTATGCGTTCAGATTTTATGTTCTTGATAAAACTATGCATGGAAATGTTTTGATCTTTAATTATTTTTTTTTTGGAGTTTTATGAAAAATGTTTTTTTTTTCAATTTTTTTAAAAAAATGAACGAAACGACAGAGCAGTGCACGGCTAGGAGCCGTGCGCACTGCCCGCGAGAGCCCTACGGGTGTGACTTGTGCGCTGGCCGCGCAGGCATGACCCCGCACATGGCCGCGCGGGTGAGGCACCGCTGGCCGTGTGGATGGGATCCGCACGTGGCCTGCGGGCTGCCTCCCCACGCAGGCCACGCAGGTGCACCCCGTGCATGCAGTGCGGGCATGGTCCCACTGGCCGTGTGGATGTGATCCATGCATGGCCTACGAGCGGCCAGCCCGCGCATGCTGCACGGGATCACCCCGCAAATGCCGCATAGGATCACTCCGCGCATGACGCGTGGGCACAGTCGCTGGCCACGTGGATGTGATCCGCGCATGGCCTATGAGCGGCCTACCCGCGGATGACGCATGGGATCACCCCGCACATGGCGCACGGGCATGGCCCTGCTAGCCGCGCGGATATGATCTGCGCATGGCCAGTGGGCGGTCTCCTACGCACTGGCCGCGCGAGTGGCCTCCCATGCCTTCGCCGCTCAGGGTGCAGCATTGTACATTTGATGTGCGAGCGTTACACGAGCCCGTTGTCGCTCGGGAGTTATCTCGAGAGGTCGCGTAGCGTTATGCGAGCCCATTGGCGCTCGGTAGTTATCTCGAGCGTGGCCACATACTGGCATCCCGTTCCGTCCGTTAGCTTGTCTTGACACATTTCGTATTTCTGGCCATAATTTTAATTATTTTTATTTTAAAATTAATTTAATTTATTTATAGTTTTATGAAAACTGATAGATTAAATTTTAAATTCAAATTTTTAAAATCGTTATTAAATTTGAATTTTTGAAATTTAAATTGATAGGATATTTTAATTTGAATTATGGATATGATTGATATCCATAATATCTTAATTATTATTTGAATAATTGGAGATATTTTAAAATAGAAATTTTTTAAATTAGATATTATGAGATAATATCCTTTTAGTTTTAAATTCAAATTTGAATAGATATTTTTAAAACTGATTATATGATAGTTGGTAATCTATTTTTGAATTTTAAATTTGTTTAAATTCAAATTAGAGATATTGTAGGAGATTTTATTTGTAAAATCTTCTATCTTTTAAATTTTTAATTTTGTGAAGATTTGAAATTTAAATTTAAATCAGAATATTTTTTCAAATCTTCAAATTTGTAGATATTTAATGAGATTAGATATTGATTTGAATTTTGAATTCAAATCTGACGGGATAAGATAATGGGAGATATTTAAGGAAGTTAAATTCAAATTAAGATTTCAAAAAGTTGAAATTTAAATTTGAGATATTTAAGGGGATTTAATTAGGTAAATCTTTTATTTAAACTAATTAGATTTTTTGAAAATATTTTTTAATTTAAATTTTAAATATTATCTTCCATATTTAAATATTTAACATCATCTTATCAATTAGAATTATTTAAATGTTAAATAATTTTAAATTACCGGAAATTAATAAATCATTAATAATTAATTATTTATCTGATTACTACTTTAGTATTATTAGGACAATGTTGCATGCATGCCTAATAATTAAGTATTATTACATGATCTTTACTAACATGTCATATAGAAAATTAGAGCTACTCTCATGCAAATATGAACTTGCTTACATAATTGATTTTAGGTTACTAAATTAGTTAGATAATTGGGTAAAATCTATAAATCTCTTATTATAAAATATTGAGTGGGAGAAGGTATGTGATACCTATGGTCTCCATTGTTGGTTCGTTATGTATTAGGATAAGTCTTGTCTCAGAATCTTACCGAGCTCCCATAGGAGGGTTTTTTGTCCGGGTAATATTTGAAATGAGCTTCTAAGGATAAGGTACTAGGTTAACTATATGAGGCTGATCACCCATAGGAGACGGTCTTATATAGAAAGCTTAGTTACTGAAATAATGGTTAAACACTCAACTCAAAACATTAATATCCTCCCGTAGGAGTTCTTATTAATCGATTAGAGGACCAAAGAGAATGGTAGTTAGAAATATGGGATAAGAGTTATCTGTCTATTTACTAATTGAAATTGTTTCAGTTTGACTTGCTGATTACATGACTTCCCGTAGGAGGCTAGTAATCAGTGGTAGGTTAAATTACCATGAATATAAGTGATAGTCTTAGGGATACTTCACTTGCATATTGTATGCTTAAATACTTTATGTTAATTATTCAAAACATAATAAATGATGTTTGCTTATACGTGGAATATTTATTTATTTTTCAGTAGATATGGCACTTAATCCCTTATCCACTTTACTCACACAAAATAAGTTGGACGGTGAAAACTATGTAGACTGGAAAAGTAACCTAGACATAGTGCTTACTGCTGATAAACATAAGTGGGTTCTCACTACTCCATGTCCTGCTCAGCTAACTGAGGAATCCACCAACGATGAAAGAAACTTATATGATCAGTAGAAGCAATCTAATGAGATGGCTAAGTGCTATATACTTGGCTCAATGAGCAATATATTGCAACAACAACATCGTGGGATGGATACTGCTATTGACATTATGCTGAGTATTGACGAAATGTTCGCCAGTCTCGGTCGTCAAGCTAGAAATAAGGCTCCAAGTGCATTTTTGAATCTTCGTCAAAAGAAGGGTACTCCAGTTCGGGAACATATGATAAAAGTCATCGCATACCTTAACGAACTGGAAATCTTTGGAGCCGAAATTGACTGTGACACCCAAATTGACATGGTTTTGAACACATTGTCAGACACCTTCAATCAATTTAAGATTGATCATGAAATTCACCAGAAGGATTATACTCTTACTGGCCTGATGAAATATTTGCAAATAATAGAGAATATTCTAAAGAAGAACAAGTCGGGGTTAGCTGAGGCTAATGTAGCTCAAGCTAGTTCTTCCAAACCTAAGTCGAAAGGCAAAGGTAAGTGAAAGAAAAGACTCCTACTTCTCTGGCTCCAAAGAAAAAGAAGACCAAGAATGATGCCAAACCAAAGGGAAAATGTTTCCACTGCAGTGAGGATATACATTGGAAGAGGAATTGTAAAACTTACCTAGCCCTTAACAGGAAAAAGGATAACAGCAAGGACAAACAAAGTAATGACAATTTGTTGTTCATTGAGGCTTGTCATGTAGTTGATTCTATCAATTCTTGGATCATAAATTCGGGAGCCACTGACCATATTTGTAATACTTTGTAGGAGTTCAAGGAAACCAAGAAGTTCGCTAGTGAAGATTTAGTATACACTGATGTTTGTGGGCCCTTGAATATTCAAGCACGAGGAGGATTTGAATACTTCATTACATTTATAGAAGATTATTCTAGATTTGGTTATGTTTACCTAATGCAACGCAAATCAGATTCTTTTGAAAAGTTCAGAGAATTCAAAGCGGAAACTGAAAAGCAGTTAGGAAAGAACATAAAGACCCTTCGATCTGATTGAGTTGGTGAACACCTCTTTGGAGAATTCTCTGAATTTCTCACAGACAATGGGATCCTATCCCAACTCATAGCACCTTGTACGCCTCAACTAAATGGTGTTGCTGAAAGAAGAAATAGGACACTTTTGGATATGGTCAGGTCGATGCTCAGTTATTCACAATTACCCGCATCTTTTTGGGGTTATGCCTTAGAAACTGCTATGTACCTGCTGAATAGAGTTCCTTCTAAGTCAGTATCTAAGACTCCATTTGAACTATGGAAAGGACATAAACCTAGTTTGTGTCATATCCATATTTGGGGTTGTCCAGCATACATGTTAAAAGGGAAAATGACTAAGTTAGAATCACGATCTGAATTGTGTCTATTTGTATGTTACCCAAAAAGAACTAGAGGGTATTATTTCTATAGTACTAAAGAAAAGAAAGTGTTTGTGAGTACAAATGCTACTTTCTTGGAAGAAAACTATATGAAAGATTTCAAGCCTAAAAGTAAGTTAGTTCTAAAAGAATTAACTGATGATATTATCAGCCCATCTATAGATGATAAGATAGAGAAAGTACTTAGAAAAGATAAATCACTTGAAACTCAACAAATATCGGATCCTCATCGTAGTGGGAGAGTTATGAGATGACCTGAAAGATACTTGGGAATAGGAGAGTCTTGTGACCAAGAATCTGATCCTTACACCTACAAAGAGGTAATGGATGATATTGATAAAGATCTTGGCAAAAGGCAATGGAATCTGAAATAGAGTCCATGTACTCTAATAAAGTTTGGATACTTATAGATCCACCTGAAGGGATAAAACCCATCTGGTGTAAGTGGGTCTATAAGAGAAAGAGAGGAATAGACGGGAAAGTGAAGACTTTCAAGACAAGGTTAGTTGCAAAGGGTTATACACAAAAAGAAGGTATCGACTGTGAAGAAACCTTCTCTCCTGTAGCTATGATCAAGTCTATTCGCATACTCTTATCCATCACTGCATCTCTTGATTATGAGATATGGCAAATAGATGTTAAGACTGCATTCCTAAATGACAATCTTGATGAATGTATCTATATGATACAACCAGAGGGATTCGTTGAAAAGTGTTAAGAAAGAAAAGTTTGTGAACTCAAGAGATCTATTTATGGACTCAATCAAGTATCTAGATCATGTAACATAAGATTTGATGAAGCAATTAAGTCTTTTGGTTTTGAACGAAACATAGATGAACCTTGTGTCTATAAAAGAATTCAGGATAACAAAGTGATTTTTCTGGTATTGTATGTTGATGATATTCTAATCATTGGGAATGATGTTGGATCATTATCATCAGTAAAAGTCTGGTTAGCACAACAGTTTGATATTAAGGACTTAGGTGAAGCTTGCTATGTTCTAGGAATACTGATTCTATGAGACAGAAAGAACAAACGCGTAGCTTTATCACAAGCTTCATATGTAGACAAAATACTGGTAAGATTTGCAATGCATAATTCTGAGAAAGGTTTAACATCCTTTCGTAAAGGAATTACTTTGTCTAATGAAAATTCTCCTAATACCGAAAAAGAGAAGGAATAGATGAGAAATATTCCTTATGCTTCGGCAGTGGGAAGTCTAATGTATGCCATGCTTTGCACAAGACCAGATATTTGTTATGCTGTTGGGATTATAAGTCGTTACCAATCCAATCAAGGACCTGAACATTGGAGTGCAGTCAAGCATATTCTAAAGTATCTTCGGAGAACCAAAAATCATATGCTTGTATATTCTGGAGAAGATCTAACACCTGTTGGATATACTGATTTAGATTTTCAATCTAATAAAGACTCTATAAGATCAACCTCTGATTCAGTTTTTATCCTTGGTGGTAGAGCCATTATATGGAGGAGTATCAAACAATCTTGTGTTGCGGACTCAACCATGGAGGCCAAATATATGGCAGCTTCTGAAGCAGCTAAAGAGGCGGTCTGGCTTCGTAATTTCCTTTTAGATCTTGAAGTAGTACCTGGAGCACAGCAACCTATGACACTTTACTGTGATAACAATGGAGCAGTTGCTAACTTCAGAGAGCCCAAAAGCCACAAGAGGGGAAAACACATAGAGAAGAAATATCGTGTACTCAAAGAAATTGTTCAAAGAGGAGACGTGATAGTGAGTAAAATAGTGTCTGCAGAGAACCTTGCTGATCTTTTTACCAAATCTTTGGTTACCAAAGTATTTGAAGACTACCTAGAAGGAATGGGACTACGTGATATGTCACATCTACTTTAAAGGCCAAGTGGGAGATTGTTGGAATAATGTCCTATAAAGCAGTTTATTATTTAGACATTATAAATAATATTTATTGGATTATTTAGTATCTATTTGTTATTAATAAATTCCATGTTATGAATTTCTATTTCATTTATATCCCATTGATATACATTTGATGTGTATATTTATCTTATGCAAATATCTAAAAGATTCTAAGACATGAAATGAGTAATAAAGAATTATTCGCATGATAAGTTCATATATGGGAGACATTATATTCTTTATTTCATTATGTCTAAATTAAATTGTTCACATTCTATATATTGAAGATGGAATATTTTACTATACCATAGAATGTAGTGCTGCCTATTTAATTAATGAAGTCTCTAATTATCGAAGTGAGTCTTCGGATAGAAACACTAGTGTGTTATAAGAAAGTTATAACAGCATCAAACAGGACCTAGTGAATTAGAATTTGAGGTTAAGTGTCGTAACTCAAATTTCTAATTTTACTAATCTAGCACTGTTGTAGAAGACCTTAATCCTAGTGATTAACGAACTTACTATAAGCAGATACAAACACCATAGTCAATTATTATCCATTAGATGAAAAATGGCAACTCAAAGGTAAATATGTACTAGAGGGATAATACGATAATTTCACCCTACTAGTACGACATTACATTGGGGATATGTCTATAGGTATAGTATATGCTAAATAGATCAAGCTAATTAATTATTAATAAGCTTCATAGAAAATAAATGACATTTAGTCCAAGAGTTCAATATTGGGCCTATAGTGGTGTGCCCCAATATTAATGGACAAGGCCCAATCATAATTAAGAGTTAATTATGATAGTAGGTATATGGTTCATTGGAGCTTGGGCTTTACGGATCTATCTGGTCCACTGTCTAGCTCAAATTAAAGCACAATAGTCATTTGATGATCAGTTGAGCCCAACAAGCCTAATAAGCCCATTAAGGTTTACTAATCTCTGTATATTTAAGAGAAAAGTTGTCTAGCAAATAGATACAAGTGTTATACGTGAGACACCCCTCCAGAAAGGAGTGTCACACAAAAACAAAGAGAGAGAAAGAACAGAGAAAATCGACCACCACTAGGGATTCACTGTCCTTGGTGTTTCGGCCATCCCAGAGAAATCGGTTCGAGAAGATTGTCTTATTGTTCATCTGTGTCTTTGTTGGGAATCAAGAAGATGACCACCCACTGAATCAATCAAATGGCTTTTGAGAATAGACGAGAGGACGAGAAGGTTGTGGAGCGTATCCGGGTATTGTTCTTATCTAGATCAAGAGTTAAGTCATGTTAGATTACGATCCGAAATATTTTGTAAAAAGAAAAATTTTAAATGACCAATTCCGCTGCATTTCTTGATTTTACAAAATATGGTGTTCTTGAAAATAATTATGAAAATATTTTCCGGAAATTTATTCCAATAAACACCAACACATTGTTTTCAAATCTCCTAAGCCAAAATTATATTAATTACTTTGTGAGGAGAATTTGTGAGTGAGTGTTCACTGTTGTTTATTGAAAAACTATTAAGTGTGAGGTGAGGTTGCCACTGGATTCATAAACAACCCGAAAAAGGTGAGGTTGCCAACAGAGTCATAAATAACCCATGAGATGGTGAGATTTGCACCATTGTCTAAATAATCTGTATAGGTGAGGTTGTCACCAGAGTCAAAATAATCCGAGATTAGACATGATAGAGCCAGAGTCAAGACTATTACAAAGGCTAGGGTGTGCCTAAGAAGAATTCACTCCATTTGTAAAAGGGTCAGTCAAGCCCATAATCTTGACCCGATAGTGGAAAGCTCAAAGCAAGTTACCGAGGGCTGGGTATGTAGGTAAACCGTCGTGTGTGTCGAACTTTGTAAAAGTCGAGTTTGTACTTTCTCTATCCTTATACTCGTTACTTTATTGCAAGTGATTTAATTAAGTGTTTGATATTTAGTGTGCTTAATATACTTGTTATTATTGCTATATATTTGGTATTATTGTTGATTTAGCTAAAAAGTTTTAAAATAATAGTCTATGGTTTTGAATAGTTGAAAAGTTTCGTAAAACATTTTAAAATCCAATTCACCCCCCTTCTTGGGCTGTCAATCTTAGGCTAAAAATAGCTAAGAATATAATAATAGTATTGGTGATGGGATTGATGGCAAGGTGAACAATTAATACAATACTGTTGATAGAGGTTTTGTCAACAAAAAATTTAGAAAATTACAAAATATAGCTTGTGTGTGAAAAAAGGTTGATAAATCAAAGCAAATAAAGAGAAAAATTTTATAGTGGTTTAGCTTCAAAAAAGTTGAGCCTACATCTATTGTTCTTCACTATTTACTAGAGAATTATAAGAGTTTTTCTAAGTCTTAATGTGAGAGCCTAGAGAGAATTACAGAGAGAGTGTATAGTGAAGTGATTGTGAGATGACTGTGACGAAACCCAGTACCAACGAAGAATTCGAAGCCAAGATCACCAAGTCGCAAGAATGTTGAGTCTTGATCCATTACCCAGCAAGATAAGAACTAAGAACTACGATAGATTAAAGACACCACACCAAGAATCCTCAAAAACCACTCAAGAATCAATGAGATAAGTCTGATTGTTTTGAACGCTACAAGAGTTAATTTGATAAGTTCAAGAATCTTCTCAAGAATGAAGAAAACACAATTAACTTGCAGTATTATTGATCACTATCCTGCCAAAAAACATACAAGGCTCTCTCCTTTATATAGGAGTCGAATTTAACCCTAATTTAAGGTAAACTAATGTTATTTTGACATTGGGAACGCTCCTAAAAAATAAAAATAATTAAATCCGAAAATAACTAAATCTGAATTAAAGAAGTTTCCTAAAAGTACAAAAGATTTAGAAAAATATGTAGACTTCAGTTGAACTCTTCTAGAACCTTAATTATAGTAACTAGGCTCTCTTAGATCTAATTTGGGCTTACATCAGGCTTCCATGCATTAGTCATCTCTCTAATATGTTGAATTAGCCCATTTAACATCTCTTTGAGTCTCTTGGCTCTAAGTATTGTGATCGGCCACTTGGCAAGCTTAATGACTCACGTGATTGTTGCCTTTAAGTTCCTCCAAGCCCATGTGAATGCTCCTCTTCTTGTTTGTGAAGTAAGGATATCAGGTTTCCTAGTCTAATCAAACTCTTTGTTCTTGGCCAAAATTTTGTGAATTAAGGATACCAAGTTTCCCAATCTGATCAAACTCTTTGATCTTGGCCGAAATTTTGTGAATTAAGGATACCAGGTTTCCCAATCTAATCAAATTCTTTGTTCTTGGTCAAAATTTTGTGAATTAAGGATACCAGGTTTCCCAATCTGATCAAACTCTTTGTTCTTGGCTTAAATTATTGCTTTAGGGGCAATAGAATTATTTGGTTTCCTAATCTGAGCCAACTAGGGTTTCTTTGCTTTTGCTTAGGATCCAAGTTGTTGAGGTTATACTAAGGAGGCCAAATCCTATCTTATTAAGCCATTCAAGTTTTGTGTTCTCAATATCCTAGTCTGATTCCAAGTGTTCGTTTCTGGTTTCTAGTAGAAAAAAGAAAGAAAGAAAGGGGAGGCGGATCCCGAAAAAAAAATTGGGAGAAAATTGTGTGAATTTTGAGGTATTGCTGAAACTGAAGAATTCTTGTTACTCATATTTCTTACATCAGTTTCTTGAGAATTACTTGTGAGTATTGTGATTTGATCTGGTTGTTTATCATATTGAATTGCCATTGGAGTATTCTTGAATCTAATTAAGAGCAAAAAAGAAAACATAACAAATTGCAAAAGGCAAAGGTGGTGAGAACATAAGAGGATAAAAGCCATTGAGTGCTAAACACAAGAGTAAGTGAAACACGTGAGGAAAGAGTGCTTGTAAGGTCCTAACCTTGTTTTTGCATATTTCAATATGTCACGAAATCAAGAAGGTAACACAACTGAAGAGGTACAACAACCAACTGTTCCGAACTTACAATTACAAATATTGTTGGGGGAGATGAGAATGATGATGAGAGCTGAATTAGAACCAATTCATGCGAGAATTGATAGATTGGAAGGAGAAACAGCCATGGGACAGCCTCAAAATGCTCCCATTAGGCAAACACCTAGGCGAGTGCAATTAAAGGAGCAATGGGGTGATGATGAAGATTTAGAGGAATGGGAGGAGATGGATGAACCAACAATAAATAGGGGTAGGTTTAAGCGTGGTTATAGGAATAGAGAAGCTAGGATGGGTAGACCTAGGCGAGATAATGACTTAGGAGGCATTAAATTGAAGATACCATCCTTCCAAGGTAGAAATGAACTTGAAGCTTATCTAGAGTGGGAGAAGAGAATGGAAATTGTCTTCGATTGCCACCATTATTCTGAGATTAAAAAAGGTAAAGCTTGATGCAATTGAATTCATTGATTATGCTATTGTTTGGTGGGATTAATTGTTGAAGAAAAGAAGGAGAAATCTAAAACGCCCTATTGAGACATGGGATGAAATAAAAACAATCACGAGAAGACGTTTCATTCCAAGCTACTACCATCGAGAGCTATACAACAAGTTACAACGTCTAACTCAAGGATCGAATAGTGTAGATGATTACTATGATTCGAGCAAATGTAGAGGAGGACAGAGTAGCTACCATGGCTAGGTTCTTACACGGTTTAAATAGAGAGATAGCGGATGTGGTAGAAATGCAATATTATGTAGAGCTGATGAATATAGTGCATCAAGTTATCAAAGTTGAGCAACAATTGAAATAGAGGAACTTTCTTAGGAGGGGGCCAAGCTCAGCACCTACAAACTCATGGAGACTAGCCCTTAAACGGGACAAATTTCCATCAGCTAAGCCTAAGTCTGAGTCTTCTAAGGATGGAAAACAAGTTGTGACACCGAAACAAGGTAACACCAGATCTGCCGCTTCTAGAAATCGTGACATTAAGTATTTTAAATGTCAAGGCAGGGGTCATATTGCTAGGCAATGTCTAAACAAAAGGGTGATGGTGATCACTACTCAAAGGGAGATTGAGACGGATAATGAATGAGAAGATAAAGATGATGACATGCCACCACTTGAAGATGACTATGAAGAGCAATATGCTGTAGAAGGAGAATCATTAGTGGTAAGGCGAGCTCTCAGTGTGCAAGTTAAGGAAAAAAACCAACAACCAGTGGGAGAACTTGTTTCATAGTCGATGTTTTGTGAATAACAAAGTTTGCAGCATCATAATTGATAGAGGGAGTTGCACCAACATGGCTAGTACTGAATTAATGGAGAAATTAGCATTACCTACTAGAAAGCATCCATGCCCGTTCTGGCTTTAGTGGTTGAACAATTGCAGAGAAGTCAAAGTGACAAAATAAGTGTTGGTGGCATTTTCTATTGGCAAGTATGAAGATGAAGTGCTTAGTGATGTGATGCTTATGCATGTATATCATATTTTATTGGGAAGACCATGGCAGTATGATTGGCGAGTCACACATGATAGTTTCACCAATAGGTACTCTTTTACCATTAAAAAGCAGCCAATATCACTTGTGCCATTGACTCCAAAACAAGTTCTTGAAGACCAATTAAAGATGCAAAAAACGAGTGAAAAGAGAAAAGAGAAAGAGAGAGAGGCTGAAACTGAGAGAAAAGAAAAAAAAATGAGAGGAAAACAGAAAAGCAAAACCATAAGTGAGGGTAAAAGAGAAAAAGAGAGTAATGCAACCTTATTGTGTGTAAGAGAGGTAAAATACAATTTCATTGCAAGAAAAAAAGAGCTTTAATTTTACAACAGCCCCTTATAGTATTCACGTATAAGAAGGCTCTTTTATGTACGGATGATCTCGCCGGTTCTTTATCGAGCAATATTGTTTCTCTTTTGCAAGAGTTTGAAGATGTATTTCCCAAAGAATTCCTCATGGTTACCTCCAATTTGTGGAATTGGACATCAGATTAATTTCATTCCCGATGCATCAATTCCAAACCGGCCTGCCTACAGGAGCAATCCTGAGGAGACAAAGGAACTTCAGAGACAGGTAGGTGAATTGTTGGAGAAGGGGTATGTGCCTGAAAGCATGACCTTTGTGTAGTTTTGATACTATTAGTTCCTAAGAAGGATAGGATATGGAGGATGTGTGTTGATTGCCAAGCCATCAACAACATAACAGTAAAGTACTACCATCTCATTCCTAGATTAGATGATATACTAGATGAATTGCATGGTTCTTATGTTTTTACAAAAATTGATCTTAAGAGTGGATATCATCAGATTAAAATTAGAGAAGGTGATGAATGGAAAACTTCCTTTAAAACTAAATATGGTTTGTATGAGAGGTTAGTGATGCCTTTCGGTGTAACTAATGCTCTAAGTACTTTTATGCGTTTGATGAACCATGTTTTGCGTGTGTTTATTGGCAGATTTGTGGTTGTCTATTTTGATGATATCTTAATTTATAGCAAAAATTGGGAAGAAGATGTAATGCATTTAAAATCTATTTTAAATGTGTTAAGGAAAGAAAAGTTGTTTGCTAATCTCAAGAAGTGCACATTTTGAACAGATAAGCATGTGTTTCTTGGCTTTATTGTTAGTGCTAAGGGAATTGAGGTAGACGAGGAAAAGGTGAAAGCAATCCAAGAGTGGGCAACACCTATAACAATTAGCCAAGTGAGGAGTTTCCACGGCCTAGCTAGTTTCTATAGATAGTTTGTGCGTGATTTTAGTAGCTTGGCTACCCGTCTTACTGAAGTCATTAAGAAGAATGTTTCATTTAAGTAGGGGGAAGAACAAGACAAGGTATTTAATCTGATCAAAGAAAAGTTAACTAATGCACTTTTACTTGTTTTACCTAACTTCGCTAAAACTTTTGAAATTGAGTGTGATGCTTTAAGAGTAGGTGTTGGAGCTGTCTTGATGTAAGAGGGCCGTCCAGTTACATACTTCAGTAAAAACTTGAGTGGGGCAGCTCTAAATTAGCCCACTTATGATAAAGAGATGTATGCTTTAGTGAGAGCTTTTGAAAATTGGCAGCATTATCTATGGTCGAAGGAATTTATGATTCACACTGATCATAAATCCTTGAAGCATTTAAAGGGACAGGAAAAACTGAACAAATGCCATGCAAAGTGGGTAGAATTTATTAAAACATTTCCTTATGTGGTCAAATACAGGCAAGGTAAAGAGAATATTATGGCTAATGCATTGTCCCGAAGCTATGCCTTACTTTCTACTTTAGATACAAAATTTCTTGGCCTTGAGTACATTAAGGATTTATATGCACAAGATTTTAATTTTGGTAATGTGTTCAATGCATGTGAAAAAGTAGCATTTGGTAAGTTCTATAGGCACGATGGATTTTTATTTCGAGAGAATAAACTGTATATACCTATTTGTTCTTTACATGAATTACTTATGAGAGAAGCTCATGGTGGTGGTTTGATGGATTATTATGGTGTGGCTAAGACTTTAGATATTTTGTATGAACATTTCTTTTGGCCTCATATGAAATGTGATGTTGAAAGAATACGTGAAATGTGTATCACTTGTAAATAAGCTAAGTCTAAGTTGAAACCCCATGGTTTGTACACCCCTCTGCCTATACCTAGTGAACCTTAGACTGATATTTCCATAGATTTTGTTTTGGGATTACCTAGGACTAAGAGGGGGAGAGATTCAATCTTTGTGGTGGTAGATAAGTTTTCTAAGATAGCCCATTTCATTGCATGTCATAAAACCGATGATGCATCCCATGTAGTTGATTTATTCTTTAAAGAAATTATTAAGTTGCATGGCATGCCTAGGACCATTGTTTCTGACAGAGATGCTAAGTTCTTGAGTTACTTTTGGAAGACTTTGTGGGTAAAGTTAGGAACCAAGTTATTGTTTTCTACTACTTGTCATCCACAAACTGATGGTCAAACTGAAGTAGTGAATATGACTTTGTCTTCTTTGTTGCATGCTATCATTAAGAAGAACTTGAAAACATAGGAAGATTGTTTGCTACATGTTGAATTTGCTTACAATAAAAGTGTACATTCTGCAACAAAGTTTTTACCATTTAAAATTATTTACAGATTCAATCCATTGTCACCTTTGGATTTAACCCCTTTACCTTTGAGTGAGCGTGTAAATTTAGATGCCAAGAAGAAAGCTGAATTGGTGAAATAGATTCATGCAAGGGCATAGTTGAACATTAAAAGAAGGACCGAACAATATGTCCATCAAGCCAACAAGGGACATAAAAGGGTAGTATTTGAACCAGGAGATTGGGTCTGGGTATACTCGCGGAAAGATCATTTTCCAGAGCAACGACGTTCAAAACTCTTTCCTCGAGGAGATGGTCCATTTCAAGTGATGGAACGCATTAATGATAATGCCTACAAACTAGAATTACCAGGTGAGTATAGTGTTAGTGCCAGCTTTAACATTGATGACTTATCTCTTTTTGATGCAGGTGATGATTTAAGGACAAATCCTTTTCAAGAGGGGGAGAATGATGCAAATGAAGCTACTGCTCAACCGCACATGCAAGAGGAGGAGCATTCACATGGACTTGGAGGAACCAAAAGATAGCAATCACATGATCCATTAAGCTTGCCAAGTAGGCCAATCACAAGACTTAGAGCCAAGAGACTCAAAGAGACATTAAATGGGCTAATTCAACATATTGGAGAGATGACTAATGCATGGAAGTCGGATTAAGCCTAAATCAGATCCAAAAGAGCCTAGTTACTATGATTAAGGTTCTAGAAGAGTCCAACTGAAGTCTACACTTTTTTCTAAGTCTTTTATACTTTTAGAAAACTTCTTTGATTCAAATTTAGTTACTTTTAGATTTAATTATTTTTATTTTGAGGAGGGTTGTCGCATATCAAAATAAAATTAGTTTACCTTAAATTAGGGTTAAATTCGACTCATATATCAAGGAAAGAGCCTCATACATTTTTTGGTAGGATAGTGATCAATAATATTACAAGTTAATCATATTTTCTTCATTCTTGAGAAGATTCTTGAACTTATCAAGGTAACTTTTATGGCATTCAAAATAACCAGACTTATCCCATTGATTCTTGAGTGGTTCTTGAGGATTCTTGGTGTGGTGTCTTTAATCTATCATAGTTCTTGGTTCTTATCTTGCTGGATAACGGGTCAAGGCTCAACATTTTTGTGACTTAGTGATCTTGGGTTCGAATTCCTTAGTTGGTACTGGGCTTCACGATTGTTTGTGGTGTTCATATCATGAGGTATGATCAACCAAACGAAAATCTCATCGAAGTTGCATAGTTGCATTCATTCAATCTTATAGAGATATGTCTTGACCATGAAGTGCATATATTCTTAACCTAAAGAGGTGTCCCTCAACCATAGGTGTAAGTCGACCAACAAATTTTTCTCACTTACATGAGCATATCGATGGTAATTATCAACTTTAGTAACCCCACATCCTTCATCAAAGCCAATTTAGTTAAGGCATATGCTTGGCTATTTTTCCTACGAAGTCATAGCTAAATACTATATGCAGTAAATATTGAGAAAAGATGTTGTACTTCTTACAAATAGACCAACATCTTCCCTTTTCTTACTTGGTAATTACCAATTACTTGGCAAATAATTAATTGAACACCTTGATTATCTCTAACTTTATCCTTGTGCGAGCTTAAGTCCAACAATTAGTGGTTCATATTCTACTTCGTCATTTGATACTAAAAATCTAAAGCACAGTACGCAATGAATATTATACCCTTTTGGACTGATTAATATCAAATCCGCACCAGCTCCATTTTCGTTTGATGATCTTTAATCATAGTGTGAGTTCAAAAATTAATGTCGAATTGACTCAACTTAACCGTCCACTTGAGTAATCGTCCTGATACTTCAGGCTTTTGTAAAACCTGTTTCAACGGAAAGTTTGTGAAAATCTCAATAGAATGTGCATGAAACTATGGTCGAAGTTTCCTAGATGCAATGACAAGCGCTAGTGCCAACATTTTCATCTCTAGATATCTCATTTCAGCATCGAGTAGTCTTTTACTTACATAATATACAAGTTGCTATATATTTTCTTCTTCTCGAATTAATGCAGCGTTTGTCACATACTTAGAAATGGTGAGATACAAATACAACTTTTCCCCCGACTTTGGCTTCGACAAGAGTGAAAAAGAACCCAAGTGTTTTTTCAAATCTTAGAATGCCAGCTCACACTTCTTAGTCCACTTAAACTTCTTTGATCTCTTCAGTACCTTGAAAAATAGTTTGCATTTGTCGGTTGATCTTGAGACAAATTAACTCGATGCAACCACTTTTCTCGCCAGGCTTTATACATTTTTGGGTTTGCGAGATGACTATATGTCAATCAACGCTTGGATCTTTTGAGGATTAGCTTTGATATCTCGTTAATTGATCATGAATCCCTAAAACTTCCCAGATCCAACTTAGAACGTGCGCTTCTGAGAATTCAGTTTAATCTGATACTTTCGAAGGATTTTGAACATCTTATTAAGATGCTTGATATGATCTTCAACTTTCTTCGACTTCACCAATATTTCATCAATGTAAACCTCCATCATTTTGCCTGGTATATTGCCACAATTTCCTTTCTCTAATTAACCTTTCAATCTCATCATTTAGGGTGTAATAGTTGTTGGTGTGGTGTCCAATGTCGTTATGATATTAGTAAAATTTATTGGGATCACATTTTGCCCTATCTCGTTTAATCAGCCCGTCTAACAATACTGCACCTGCTGATGTGTGACCATATAAATATGAACTATAGGTGCACTCAGCTCAATATAATTATTAAATCATAAGGGATCCAATAGAAGCTTTTGCTTCTTTGGCTCGGGCTGCTTTTCAGATGATTGCTCGTTCTTCCTCTTTTTTTGACTTTTTGTTATTATTGTTAGTTGTTGTGGTCGTATCGTTGGTTGTATCTTTTTCTCCTTCCTTCTTCATCTTCTGAAGATTTTCTCGAGAAGATTCTACCCTTAGATGTTGACCGATTCTGTAGTAGAAGTCTTCGAGAATCCTATATTCTCGCTCTAGTAATTCTTCCCAGAGTTTAGTCTCTGCTTGCACTCCAGCCATCATCAAAATCAGGACTCCTTCTTCAAGCAAGTTGTTGACTTTTGCTAATTTTGAAGTGAAATAATTGAGGTATGATCGTAAAGTTTCCTCTAGACCATATCAAATGGTAGATAGATTTAATCAAAGGAACAGTAAAGTTCTTCTCAGCTTGAAAATATCTCAAGAATGTGGTCTAGAGTTGCTGCCAGGACGAGATTGAACCAAGTTGAAGTCCTCGAAATCATTTTTTCGTTGCACCTGTGAGGTTTATAGTAAAATACCTACATTGTGCAAGGTCATCGACTCGGTGAAGCTCCATCAGATCGTTGAAGCGATCTATGTGGTCATGCAGATCAGTTTTCCCATCAAAAGTATTTACAGTGGGAAGTTTGAATCCAACAGGTAATGCAGCAGCTCGAACTTCTTCGTTGAATGGCGACTGACGATATCCATCCGCAAGCTCATCATTCCATCCATCAAGTATAGCTAATGTAATCCTCAAATTATGAACATTGATGTTAAGCAAAAGGACATTATCTCTTACTGGTGGTAAGGGTGGTTTTTGGTCGCTATTATCACGATGTGAAACAGGTTGTTTAGGCAGGATCTACAAACACCTTTATGAAGATTCTACTGAGATAGTTCGATGGATGGAGTTCGGTTGTTATGATGCGATGTGGATCACTCATAACTACCATTTTGATGTCGTTGTTCCAAGTGTTATTTCAAGTCTGCAGAGTTTTACCTTAGTTCTCTGCTTATTCTCTCAAAGACACTTCTCAATTGATGATTTTATTCGTTATTTCGATGGTCGTAGTTGGTGGGAGCTCTACGAGAGGGTTATCCATGATCATAGTTTGTATTGGAATTCTTAGTACCAGATTCCTGTGATAAATCTACAACCTTACCTTTCCTCTTAGAAGTGCGATCTGCATATCGCTCTTGATGGGTTCTAGGCTAGTTGCTATTTCCCACTTCTTGAATCTAGATCCTCCTTTCGGGTCATCAAACAGGACGATCCCTAGGGCATTCCTATTGTGGTGGTGTTTTCAACTATCTTTTAGCAAGTCACCTCAAAGAATCATTGATCTAGTTAGTGATTTTTTGAAAGTTTTCTATAGCATCCTCCATGTGATCTTATCTTTGAATGATGTTCTCCCTAGGTGCGGTCATAGCTGGTTAATCTTGAACGGGATCGACCTGTGTGGCAGTAGTACTTTGTGGTTGACTTTAGTTGACTTCAGCTTTCCTGGTGGTATTTCTAGTGTTTGCCATTATTAAAGAAGCAAAATTGATGAACACTTCACTGGAATTGCCCTATTTCTAGTACCAATTGTTGACGGAGGTTTTGTCAATAACAAATTTAGGAAAATACAAGATGTAGCTTGTGTGTAAAAAGGGTTGATAAATTAAAGCAAATAAAGAGATAAGAATTTTATAGTGGTTTAACTCTAAAAAAGATGAGTCTACATCCATTGTTCTTCACTCTTTACTGAAGAATTACAAGAGTTTTTCTAAGTCTCAATGTGAGAGCAAAGAGAGAATTATAGAAAGAGTATATAGTGAAGTGAATGTGAGATGAAAAATTATGAGATTGAGCCTCTTTTATATAGGTGAAGGTGGCTTTAGGTTTCCCAATTTTATGAATAGGAAACTACATAATAAAATACAATATAATATTAAGATTAGGTGACTACACAATAATGAGCAATTATTTCCTCTTCAATTAATTAGTTGTCTCTTTTAGGGATTACGTAGGTCAACTATTTGTGGTGGTAAAAAAACCACACAATAAATACTAAACCCAATTAGAAGTGATGCTAAAGACCCATCATTTGATTCAATAAAATTTCCAAAAAAAAAAAGAAGAAATAGTAAAGAATTGTTTGAGAAGAATGCTAAAGATAAAACATTAGAGATATCCACATTTGATTAAAAGGGACTTTGGAAGTGGCACTCATAGGAATATGGATTCCCTTTCAAGAATTTTGAGAACTCCCCTCAACACCTTCCTTTTACCCAGATCCTTAAGTTGGCTCCAACCCACCTTGCGGAACAACTCGGCCTCGTGCTTCCCTCCCAAAGATGGGCCCTCTTCGAAGACGACGATGGCACCCCCGGTGGTAATGAAAGCTTGCCTTCAAAGAGTCTCCGACCAAGAGTTGTCTAACGATAAAACTATGGATTCCACAATTCACCATTAGTGCGAGAGAAGAACCCTCAATTTTTTTTTTCAAAAAATCTTTAACTTGTTTTTCTTTAATTTATTAGTAAGTTGAATTATTTTGCATTAATTTAAGTTAATCATTAGTTTTAAATTTAATTAAAATCTTTTCTAGGAAGATATAAATTTAAATTATGAATATCTTTAATATTTGACTTTACACATTTTTAAAAATACAAGTTTACTCCTTTAAACAAAATATGTGATTTGCAGATAAGGCTGGCAATTTGTGTCCATAGATCATGTTTGTGTCGTGTCGATATATTTGTATAACAGATAAATGCTCAACCCGAATACAACCCGTTTAATAAAAGAGTTAGAAATTATAACACAAATATAACTAGTTTATAAATGGGTTACCACGATATGACCTGTATAAACCGTTTACTAAACAGGTCATATTGATCCGTGACACATAACCAACCCGAACACGACTCATTTAATTAAGGGTCTTTTAGAAATATGACCAAATTTTTTGCCTAATTTAAGTGAATATCCCTTTATCAAATGTTATAGCAAAATTTCTGATATATATGTTTATATACTAAGTGTAAAATTTTATATATCAAGTATAAAAAAAATTATATATCTAGTATATTTCAGTACAATAACTGAAATTAGTAGATAAACATATCTACCAATCGTAAAAATATAAATACCAGGATATTTACCTATAAAATTTAAAAAGTAGACATCAATTTAATCAAATTTAAAATATTAGTCATTCACCTAAATTTCTCTTTAATAGTAAACAGGTCAGAAATTATGACACGAATATGACCCGTTTATGAACACGACACAACCCATTTACTAAACAGGTTATTTTTTGTATTGGCGAGTTCAATCCGAATATAACGTCCCACCATTAATTAAATGAGTCAATATCTCAAACTCGAACACGACACGAACACGATTAAGCTAAACTCATACCTGTTAATTTTGTGCGAGTTTCAAGTCATATTGTTATGTTGTGTCATGAATTACCAGTCCTATTTACAGGTATTGAATTCTGGGATTTATTTAACAAACGTTATCAATTGGACTGCAATTGCAACAATTTTTGAAATTTAAGGGTTCGATTACCAATTTTTACTAATTTTATGTACCCATTTATATAAACATTTTTGTTTTCAGTGTAAGTAAAGTGATGGTTATAAAAGCATGGAGTGTTATATAGTGACCCCCTATGTTTAGTTGGAAGGAAAGGGAAAAAAAAAAAAAAACAATAAAGTGAAAATTAGGCATGGCCTTTTTATAAAAAATAAAATAGAAAAATATGCTCTATTTTCTTTAGATTCGATACATTTTTATTAGAAAATTGTCATTTTTAAAAACTGCTTAGAAAAATGCTATTTTTTAAATAGTAACTAGTGACACATAATCAGTTTTTGAGTACCAGTGATTAGTAATTTAAGATATTTATAATTGGTATATAATTGATAACTGGTAACCAGTTTTCAGAAACTAATAATTAGTAAGCATTTAAAAAATGTTATTTTTCTAAAATATTTTCAAAAAGTGATATTTTTCTAATAAAAACTATACAATAATTGAAGAAAAAGAATAACTGACCTCTGTATTTGTGTAATTCTTTTTAATTTTTATAGGTAAAAATGTTAGAAACCCAATAATAAACACAAGTGATGGAAAATTAATATTTGTCCTTTATGATGTTGTTTGATAGGAGATGAATGAAAATGAGAGTTTTGTGGAATTACAATGCATCGACATTAGATGTATTATATTATTTTAAACTAAACTGAAAAATAATCTTATATTAATTGCAACTTCTAATATTATCTCTAGCATTTTCTCTCTAATTTGGAGAGGGTGAAAATGGTGGGTACTTTAAATTTTGTTTCCGCTCATCTTTTCTGTTTCATTATTTTCTCTTTCAAACCAAACAACTCATTTATCATTTTTCCTCTATTTTTCTCTCGTGCATTTTTTCACATCTCCCTTTTCCCATCTACCAAACATAGCCTTATAGGGAAATCTTAAAGTAAAAATATTTTGAGTCTAAAATTTTCAAATTCATTATAAATTTGGCAAAGAAAATGGAAATTATTCGAAGACATTTTTATTTATTAGTCAAATATAAAATAAGAACTAAATTTAAATTAATAACGAAACTACAAAAATTATATAAGTAAAGAAAACATATATCAATGTTAAACTCTAAACTGAACCATTCTAAGATTTATCTTTAAAAAGGAAAATAATCTGCAACTCTCTTTCTTTTTTTTCTTCTATTTTTTCATATAAAAGAAAAAGAAAAAGAAAAAGAAACTATAAAGTTGAAACGAGGTGACATATATGTCAAGAATAATTAGCACACCTCTTGCATACCAAATATACCACTTACAAAAATTATGTTAGATGAGAGAGGGTCTTGCCTACTCCTTCTCCAGCCTCCTTTCCATACCCTTTTCTTCCTCTTCCTTCGTTTTTTTTTTTTTTTTTTTTTTTCAGTTTTAATAGGCACAGATCTAGAATTAGTTTGTAGTACCATCTTTTGTGTGGATTTTAGTCCGATTCAGATTTTAAATATGAGATTTCTTCTTTAGTGGCTAGTTTTTGTTTGATTTTCTTTTTCACAAGCATGGATCTCAATTGGTGCTAGTCTCGTATAGTCTATCATACCAAGAATGTAGGTAGGAGCAAGTGTTGAAGGCAATAAATTATTAGTGGTCCTTGTTATCTCTTTCTCTTGAAGAATTATTGTAACTCATATATTTGTTCTTTGTTGTGTTTATGATCTATTTTCATATTTTTTTGTAAGGAGTTTGAAATTGTAATTCTTATACTTACGTTGTAATTTGAAGCTTTTTATTTTGATTAATGATATTTTCTTGAGGAGCCCTTTTATATCAAAAAAAATTTATGTTAGATAAAAAAATCAAAATTTTATTTATATAATTTGATTTCTATGATAAATAATAGAACCAAAGATTTTATTTGTCAATGATTTGATTGTAATGAAAAATATAGTAGTCTTAAGAGATAGATTTTTTTTACCCCTTAACTTCATTCATAAATACATTTTTAAATCATAAATGTCTTTTTTTGTTAAGAGAATTCATAAAAAGTATATGTAATTTCTTAATTGTACAATTATTTTTCTAAAGAATAAATTATATAATATACATGATTTTTTATCATATTAATATAATATATATTTTAAAAAGGATAATTCATATACATATTTATTCTAATTAATAGAATGTGTACTATATATAATTGTTAAAGATAAATCATTTCTTCCTGTTTTGGGGCATTTTTTCTCTTTGTAGCAATACTTTCTTCTTTTATTAGATCAGTTATCTCACAAAAAATTTAATTATTTATGTATAAATTTGAATTTAATCTTGGACTTCTTGTGATCTTTTACTTAAAATCTTTATTCCTACTATGATTTCCAACACAATGACTTCTACCTCTTCCTAAATATACTAAGAATATAATACAATATAAATGAAGAACAAGACAAAAAAGGAAAAAAATTGGGTTCTTAAATTATAATGGATAATAAATTATTAGGATGGTGTAGAAATAGATTTTTTAAAAAAATATTTATCGTTGGGTATTTTTGCACTTAACTAAAAATAAAAAGGTGTGTAAAAAAAATTTTTAAATCTTTACTAGGGTTTAATTAAAAGACAAATGGAAAAGGGAAAAAGAGGGGTGGCAATTGAGGTTCCATAAAAGATAATCTCCCTATACTCAAGTAATTAATAGTTATATTGGTCACTAATTATAGATTTCTGATAATTAAATAAGCTATAAAATATATTTTCCCCATACTTGAGGAATTATTAGTTATTTTGGTCACTAATTACAATAGATTCTAACTTGATTCAGAAACCATAGTTATATTGGTCACTAATTATAGATTTCTGATAATTAAATAAGCTATAAAATATATTTTCCCCATACTTGAGGAATTATTAGTTATTTTGGTCACTAATTACAATTGATTCTAACTTGATTCAGAAACCATAGTTACTAGTGTTTTTTCTTTTCTTGAATACCCTTTTAGTAACTACTTCATAGATTTTGCTCGATTCTCGTGATAATTATTCGTTATATATTATGTAGTTTTTTTTCTTTTCTTGAATACCCTTTTAGTATTTTCTTTTCTTGAATACCCTTTTAGTAACTACTTCATAGATTTTGCTCGATTCTCGTGATAATTATTCGTTATATATTATGTACCCTTAATGAAATATAATTATTATCATTTTTTAATGATATAATTACTTATTTAAGGGAAGTAAGGAATTAGTAGTTTTAGGATGATAAGGAATTATTATCATCCTCTCTTATATTAGGGACCATAATAGGATGTCGTAGTCCTTGTATCTTCATCAACTATGAGGAATAGGGGTACACCACTCGACAAGGACACACACATCAGTTGGTCAATCTTAGAGTGGTCAGCGGAAAACCTTCAATTGAGTTCATCATGCAATTGCAGGGACTCGAACTTCTGACCTAATAGAAGCAAAGTTTCCGAGTAGACGTCTCTACCATTATGCCACCACCACTAGTAGTAATTATTATGGTTAAATATATATTGCTAAATATAGGTTGCTATTCTAAATTGGGACACATGGCTAAAAGTCAAAAGGGTTATATAAATCTAAGCATCAATTAAAATTTACAAGTACTTTAATTTATGTGGTTTTCATCTTATTATTTTCACTAGTCATTATTTTGCACTTTATATCAATATTGTGGAATTATAAAAAAAAAAATAGAAGAAGTAGTGTAAATAAACCATGTAATTTTGAATTTTAAGAATAATGTTTAACATATGATATTATTGGTACTTATATAATTACTAAGTGGATGGATATGAAGCAAAGATTCATACTTATGAAAAGACATGATTAGTTTTACATGGAAGATGAGAGAATTATTTATAATTGATGAAATCTCTTTATGCATCCGAGATTGAGATAACGAATTTCATATTTGAGTATTTTAATACATATAAAAACAAATTGTAAACAACATATAAAACTACTAAAGAAAATAAAAAACAATAAAATCTTAAAATTATACTTATTTTTAAATTTGAAATAGTGACTGTTACGATATACGAAGGTTCATATATAGTAACAGATTTAGTGATAATAAATTGGAATTAAAAGTGTTATTTGTTCTTTTATTGTTGAAGGATACATTTAATCTAACTTATAGATTAAGTTCAATGGATTACGGACAATGTATTATCTCTAGTTTCAAAAATATATGTATTAAAATAAGGACAATTATTTGAGAATTAGATAAAAAAAAAAAGGTAACTATTTGTTTTGTTTTGTTACCTTAATTTGAAAGTCATACGTTTCTAAAAGAAATTTTGAAAGAAAATAAATCATGCCATGCTCATTTATTGTTCCCTTAATTTATTTTTATTTTCAACATTATATTTGTTCATGGAACTTCATGCATCACAAATTTTCAAAAAGTTTTTTTTTTTGGAATGCTTTCATTACGTACTTCTAATTTTGTCTAATAGTAGAAATGTCCTAATAATTTTTATTTCAAGTACGTTGGATTATTTAATGTTTTTCAAATAAAAAATGAAAAATGCAAAAAGCCAAATAATTTTTATTAAACCAAAAAAAATTAATGTGCTGTTAAATATAAATATAAGCTATCATTACAATTAAATTGTGTTTTATTATCTATATATATTAGGACCAATTATAATATGGAAAAATAATAATTAGACCAATTAAATCAGGAATTTTTTAAAATTTTAGAAATAGAATACTGATAAAAGAAGCTATCAGATTTTTTACATTTTCTCTATGCTTTAAGCTTAATATATATATATATATATATTTATAGATAGATAAACGAATATAGATAGATATATTCAAATATTAGTAAGAAATTTGTATAAAATTCATAAAGACATAAACAATTGAGTTTTCTTATTTTTTATTTTTTGATGAAATAAACTATTGTGTGTTGAAACGTGGAATTCACTAGAACTACTATATACACCATTTTTCGTATGTATAATTAATTATATTAATAGTTCTTGAATTATACATATTATACCGGTTTGGCCCATAAAGTTTCAACTTATACAATAATTGTCTATAAATTATATAATAATTGCAATAATACTAATTATTTTGTTACAAACTATTAAATATTTTTTAAAAATATGTCATTACAAAATATACAACTTGATAATTGAAGTCAAGAATGAGAGTATAAATTGTCAACTTATACGGTAGATTACCAAGACTTATATAAATATTGTAATAATGACTATTTTTTTTATAAACTATTAAATTTTTAACAAAAATGAATTATACGTATAGCATATAGTTTGGTAGCATTGGCTGAAAAATGAGATTATAATTCATAGAATTAAATAATGCTCAATTTTATACTTTTTCATGATTATTTTCTATTAAGAAACTAATAATTTGTTACAAATGGGCATTTGTTGTAACAATTGCATAAATTAAGAATTATTACTATGTAAGTTGAAAATTCCATGACTAAAATGGTATAATGAATAAATTCAAGAATCATTATTATAGTTAACCCTAGAATATATTATTACAATCAAAGGAAGAGCTAAGGGAGACAAGTGGGGGCGATTTACCCTCTAAACTTTTTTCATTTTTTACTTTAGTACTATTTGAGATTTTATATTCTACTTTAGCCCCATTAAGATTTTTCTTTCTAGTTTTGCCCTTAGTTACTTTAATACGAGAGATATTATTGCCATTATCCCTTTAAGTTTTTTTATTTCATATTTAGTATAATATAAAATTTTATTCTACTTTGGCCTCATTTAGATTTTTATCTCTAGTTTTTTTCCTATGTAAGATGTGAATTGTCATTATTTCCTGCTAAACTTAAAACTTACTTAATTTTAATTTTTATTTTCTATTCTATTTTCTAAACTAAAATTGAAGTGGGAAATTAGGATTAGGAAAAAGTTTCCTTGTTTTCAACGATTCTAACTCTATAGGCTAGTCAAGACATATATATATATATATATATTACTTTATGATGTATTGTATTTTTAAAAATTAAAAATTTGATTAGTTTATAGTTTGTATTGTTAAGTGCAATTTATGCACTTAATATTCACTCCCTACACTTAATGTTTTATCAGTTTTTGAGAGCATTTGTGTGTTTTATGTTGTTTTTGTTGAAAATTTCAGGTTTATTAAATTCTTGAAAGAAATCCGAGATTTTTGACAATGGTTGATGGCAAAAAGATGCTCAAAAGTACTTAAGGAAGATAACCAGGCAGAGAGATGGGCACCATAACACCACCTAATGGGCGTCGCAATGCTGCTCAGCTTAAATTCTTAGCACTCATAAGTACTGGCACCGCAGTGCTACTTTTCTAGCGCTACAACACTGCCATTGACGCCTAGTGTCACGATCCAAACCCCGGGCCAGTGGCAGAAGAGGAATTTCACAAGTGGAAATTCATAATTTGTTTTATAAAATTTTAGAAATTTCAATTTTTCAAGAAAAAGTAGCAGCTAGTTTAAACAACAGCTTCTGTAACAGTTTATAAAAATAATTTAAAATATAAATTCCCACAGTTTATGATCACCACTAGACATAGACTACTAATAATAGTAAATAAACATACACGTACATCACCATCATAAGAAGGCATAATAGGAAATACAGGCTAAATCCAAAATGTGAGCCTTAAATATTATTACAAATCCAATGTGAGTATCTAAGTAATTACCAATCACAAAACTAGGATAAACTTCTTCTTGGATTACTCCGCCCCGGAGTTGCCCAAGTCACACTGTAAATCACCTTAGAAGGGAAAGAAAAGGGGTAAGCATTCACATGCTCAGTAGGAATTTCAATTACCCTTTTTGATATGAATGCAACTTTTCAAACCTGCATAGTTAGCACCTTTCCAAAATCCATTTATAAAATAAGTTTACAAAGTAATCAAGATCATAAGTAATTATGTTCATTATTGTACATATCATAAATCAACTAAGTATAAGTATATACATAAGCTCTTATCCTCTCATCACGGTCCTGTAATACCTCTGTAACAGAGGTACTCAGTATCCTGACACTACCCGAAGGTGTGTCAGTAAATCCTGTACAAGGGCCTAGGTCTCTCACGTAGCGTTGCAGCAACTTGCCAGCGATCTAAATACCATGATGCTAAAATGGAACTCAAGTACGTGATCCTATAATAGGTACAATATGTCATAGAGTGTGTAATAACTATGCATCAAGTATATTAAGAAATCATACTTTAATACTCATTTAGTATTATTCTGGGATTTACAGAAAATTAGGTAGCGTAATAGCTGTATTTTCCAAAAACCAAAATTTTGAACCTGTATAAAAACCATACAATCCAATCCCAGAACAATCCAATATATCTAAATAATTCACAATCTTATCAATTATCCAATCAAACCAATTAAATTTATTAAAATCAAAAATTTTAAGAAATAGGTCATAATGCACATTTTTATCAAAATAAGGATAAAAACTTGGTAATTGAACCCCTACTTCACTAGAATAGTGATATCATGCCAATGGGTCCTCAAGGTGTCGTTAAACGATCGCTCAGAGGGTCGGGAACCAATTCCAAGCCCTCAATCGCTCACTTGTGAAAAATCAACTCCTTAATAGAGCTTCGAATCAACAAACAGACCTCTTTTCTGAACTCAAGCACTCAAAATAACTAGATTAGACATATGATTCGACTAATTCGGATCCGAGCCGACACCAGACTGGTGTCACATAAAACGAGATAAAATCTAAGTTGTTAGATATGGTTTTTCATGCCAATCACAAAATATAGTCAATATATATCAAACTTCACTATTTTTCGAGTACATTCCAAAAATGACATCAAAAACAAAATCTAACGGTCGGATCAAAAGTCGAACCCGAGCTCAAAAATACATAAAAATGGCAACTTTTAATCCGCACAAAATAGGATCGTGTAATATATACTATAAGGTTCCTCTCGACAATACGAACCCAACGAACCCAAGAACATGACCTAAAACAGCTCAAAACGACGCCGAAAATTCAAAGTCCTTGGCGGACCAAAATGACATTTCTCAACGATGGGAGGCTCAGCAGTGGCTGTGGGCAGGCGGCACGGCAACTGGCAGTGTGGGGAAGCTCCGCCGGTTGTTGGCTGGGTGCAACGATGGCCAGCGGTGTGTCTCGGCTGGGCTCGGTCCTTCGGCAGCTCGATGAGGAAGAGAGAGAGCAGAGAGAACGAGCGAGAGAGAGAGAATGAGCGAGAAATGAGAGTGAGAGTGAGAGAGAACGAGCAAGAGAGAATGAAAGAGATGAGAGTGAGATCGGAGGGGAAAGAGAGTGAAAAAAAAAATCTTTTTTTTTTAATTTTTGTCAAATGACCCTTTTACCCTTGATAAAAAACGAGATTTTACATTCTCTCCTCCTTACAGGAATTTCGTCCCGAAATTCAAAGTACAAGACATAAATCAAAGTACAACCTCAAGTTGAAAGTTAAACAAATGTGGATACTTTTCATACATCTTGCTCTCAAGTTCCCAAGTTGCTTCTTCATCTTTATGGTATTCCCAGAAATATGGGCACTGCAGCACTACATTCTGAGTGCTACAGTACTGCCACACTGCTGCTAATGCTTAGAACCAGAAACAGGGGCACATTAGTGCTCATTATAGAGCGTCACAGTACTTGCCCTCGTATATCCCTTCCATCTCTTGAGCACTACAGTGCTCTATAGCAAGTGCCGCAGTGCTTTAATGCTCTAGACAGCATAAACCAAATTTGACTTAGCCGAAGAAGGATATAAATAGATCCCTTAGGGATCTGAGAAAGAGGGTTGGAGAATGCTTTCAGAAGCTCTTGGCAGCTGCTTCCTTGGGTAAAGGGAGATGAAGAACACCATGTGAAGAAATTCTCATCCAACCAAAAAGAGTTTTTGTTTCTCACCTTTTCCCTCTATGATATTGTCGTTATTTATATTATTTTTCTTCTTTTTCATTATGAATTAAGTATTTTATCTAGAGAAATTATGTAACTTATACTTGAAACTATGTCTTGATTTTCAATATCAATTTTGTGGTGATTTTCCATTGGTTTATTTGTGTTATTTGCTCTTTATGCTTCTCAATTGATTAGCAATAATTGGGATATTTGAGTTTCTAGAATTCAGTACTTGAGAGAGGAGATTTTTAGAGATTTGACTTGAATAACACAACCTAGGATGTTGTAGCGTTTGAGAAAACCTATGAATCCTTTGAAACTTGTTAGTAAGAACTACAAAACTTAATGAACTATTGTTTTCTCAATTTTGAATAGAGAAATTGAAATTGGAATTTAGGAGTAATTTTCACTTGGCACTCAAGAGAGGAGTAGAAGTAGTTTTGAGTTTTTGCTTATAGACTAGGAAAATTAATCAAGTGGTGTTGCATTTTGAAGATATGGTAGATAGTTAGGTGAAGTTAAGCCTTTAGAATTCATTCTTATTGTTATTTCCATTTAAACTTTCAATTGCATTGTGACCTTTAGTTTGTATTTTAGAATTTCATTTAATTACTACTTATCAATAATTAATTTGAATTGTCTGAATAAAATTAAGATTAGCCAATTACGTTACGTAGTAGAATTTCAATACCAATCTCTATGGGTACGACAGCTTTATTTACCATTTTACTATAAAACTTGATATCGTACATTGCGGTATATAATTTTGTTACTAAGTTTTTGGCGTCATTGTTGAGGATTGGCAATTGAATTACTACTAATATATTTACCAAGTAATCTTTATTTTAATTTAGACCTTTTATTCTTTTTATTTATTTTGTTCTTGTTGTCATTATTGCTTGTTATGTGTGTCTTCTTTGTGGCTTATGGGAAGAGCCCATAGCTTGGAATTATTGCCATTTGATTCCGAGATTGAATATATTTGTCGAAGGCTAATACAACAAAAAAGGCAACAAACAGCTCAAATCATGGCGAAAGAAGCCGACAATCAACAAGCAAATAATCAACAAGTAAGAACCTTATGGGATTACTTCAAGCCCATTGTAAATGAGAACTATTCAGGAATTTGGAGGAAAAACATCAATGCCAATAACTTCGAATTGAAACCAGCTCTCATTAGTATAGTTTGACAAAATCAATATGGGGGTTTGCCTGATAAAGACCCGAATATGCACTTAGCTATGTTCTTAGAGATTTGTGACACCATTAAGATGAATGGTGTTTCGGAGGATACTATTCGATTACGCTTATTCCCTTTCTCCCTTAGGGACAAGGAGCGAGGATGGCTACAATATTTGCAATTAGGTTATGTTGCAACATGGGAAGACTTCACTCAACGATTCCTTTCAAGTTCTTCCCTCTATCAAAGACCTCTCAACTTCAAGGTGAGATTACACAATTTTACTAATTAGACTTTGAACCACTTTATGAAGCTTGGGAGTGTTTTAAAAACCTCATTTGAAAGTTTCCCCAACATAGATATCAAGATTGGTTCTAAATCTAACTATTCTAAAATGGATTGAATGGGCAAACAAGAATAATTATTGATGTGGCAGCCGGTGGTACTCTCTTGTCTAAAACTGCTGAAGAAGCCCAATTATTATTGGAGAAAATGGTATGCAACAACTATCAATGACCCAATGAATGGTCAATCTTAAAAAAAGCAGCTGGAATTCATGAAGTACATCCTATTGTAGCACTTTTAACTTAAGTGTCAACTCTAATAAACCAAATTTTAGTCCTCACTACTAGAGAAGCTTCATCAATCAAGGAGCCGGTAATGGTTGCTAGTACTTCTCTTATTAGTGATGGTGGTGATCTGGAGCAAGTTCAATATATCAACAACCAAAACTTCAATTACTGAGGTAATAACTTACCCAATAACTCACCTACATATTATCATTGGGACTCCAAAACCACGAGAATTTATCTTATGGTAATACAAGAAATGTGCTTCAACCTCCTTCCAAGTTTAATAACCAACTGGCAAAGAAGAAAAATTCATTGGAAGAGAGTTTGAGTTTGTTTATTTTAGAGACTAGATTGAGATTCAACAAAAATGAGGTGAGTTTGGACAATATTGAAACCTATATGAGTAGTATAGGTATGATTATGAAGTCCTTTGAAGTTCAACTTGGGCAATTAGTAACCACAATTTATTCTCAACAAGGAGAAAAATTTGTAAGTGATACCGAAACTAATCCCAAGGAGTATTGCAATGCTATTACTCTAAGAAACGAGAGAGAAATTGATAGAGAGAAGTAACAAGAAGCTATCAAACCCAAACCTTTGTCTAACCATGGAGAGAAACACACCATTGATGTGAACAATGAAGGAGAAACTGTTGCAAGGGAAGTTTTGAAACTGAGAACTATTTTATTTCTTGATAATCTTCAAATTATTAAACTCCCTTTTCCATATCCTCAAAGATTTCAAAAGAAACATCTTGATTCTTAATTTTCAAAATTTTTAGAAATCTTTAAGAAAATTCACAATAATATTCCTTTTGCAGATACTCTCAAACAAATACCAAATTATGTCAAGTTCATGAAGGATATTATGTCAAAGAAAAGGAAGTTGGAGGAATTTGAAACGGTGAAGTTGACGGAAAAATATATTGCCATTATCTAGAAAAAGCTACCACAAAAATTAAAAGATCCAGGTAACTTCACCATTCCTTGCACAATCGGTAGCGCTTCCTTTGATAAGGCTTTGTGTGACCTTGGGGCAAGCATCAACTTGGTGCTCTTCTTCGTATTCAAAAAGCTGCGACTTGGAGAAGTCAAACTAACCACCATCACATTATAACTAGTGAATAGGTCCTTCACCTATCCTCGTGGAGTCATTGAAGACGTGTTGGTAAAGGTCGAGAAATTTATTTTTCGAGCTGATTTTGTAGTTTTAGATATAGATGAAGACTAAGCCATGCCTATAATCCTTCAGTGACCTTTCTTGGCCATAAGTGGAGCTTTGATTGATGTATCTAAAGGGTAGTTATCTCTAAGGGTGAATAAAGATATAGTCAAGTTAAACATCTATCACTCCAACAAGGTTTCTAAGAAGATAAGTTCATGTAACCGAGTTGATATGATTAAAAGACATGTTGAAGAGGCTCTAGTGGATAAGAGACATTGCAATGACCAGAAAATTCTGAAGTGTAAGTTATTTCAATGGCAACAAGTTTGAGTTTTGAGGTCTCGATTAAAGTTGTTATCAGCCAAGTTAAAGCCAAAATGGTCGAGACCCTTCATTATTAAGAAAGTATTTCCCTTAGAAACAGTGGACATAAAGAGAAAAGATGGAGTGTGTTCCGACTTTATAAACAACGATTAAAGCTTTATGATGGAGGAGGAGTACGTAATGTGACAAAGTTCCTCTCGAAGAGCCGAGTTGAGGAAGTTAAAGAAAGTCAGGCTGAGGATACTAAACTAAGCACTACAAGGGAGGCAGCCCAAGTTATGCTTTTTGCCCTTTTTTTTTTGGTTATTTTGTTTTTCATTAAACTATATTTGAGTTTAGGGAGATAATTTTGTATATTTTGTGGGAGTGTTTGTTATAAAAAAAGGTCAAAACAACGAGAATTATGGCACTAGTCCAGAACGTCGCGGCGCTTTGTTCATAGCGCCACAATACTGTAGGTTCTAGAAAAATTCTAGAATCATTAGCATCATGGTGCTATACTTGAAGTGTCATGGCGCTTCCTTCCACGGAAAAAAAAAATTGAAAAAAAATACGAAAAAAAATTCAAGAAAAAAATCAAGCACCGCAGCGCCCTTAAGAGAGCACTACAGTGCTCATGTTGCCGCCCATAAATGGACACAAGCTCATTAAACCCCCTCTTTTCACTCTCTTTTCTCTTATGAATACCTTAGTTGTTTTAGTACCTTACTCCTATCCTCAACCCATCTTCTCAACTTCTATTTTCCCTACCAAACATTTCACCTTTCATCATTTTTCATCAAATCTTCTTTACACCTATCGTCATCAAATTGCAGAAATGCTTGGAGATTGAAGTCTACTCTTGTTCTTGAAGGGTCACCGTCCTCATTGTTTCAGATAAATCCTCTTTCCTTCACTCTTCTTTAATAATATCCACTTTAAATTTAGGGGAATATTTACTTTTTTTAGTTCTCTCTTTTATTTTCTATTTACCAAAAAAAAAAGACAATTTCTTTTGTTAGTTTGAAGAGACTGCTTGGGGTCGATAATAAGAACCTAATTGAATTAAATATAGCTCTTCAGAAATGATAAATATTGAATTCTTCTATGTGTTTGACTCTATTGTTCGTCTTATTCTTTTTGAGATTCAAGTACACCTATGTACATAGTCGTGCTCATTTTTCTTCTATTTTAAAAGTAGAAAATGTTTATGCGAATTAAACAATTATTCAGGATTCTCAAAGATCTCTAGAACTTGTTTGAAAACCATTTGAGATGAAATCCTAGACTATACATCGCTGAAGATATGATTTAGGCCACCTTTAGATCGATTGAGCCTTTCAAGAAAACCCGTGATGTTGGAAAACCTTAGTTAATGCCATTAAGCTTAAAGACATTTTCTTTGACTCCCATATTTTGAACCTATCTTCTAAATATTTTTCAATACTTCATTAACACTTTGAACACATGTGAAAATAATTATGGCAATTGTGATGCTCATGTGAAAAAAAAAAGGTGCTTGTTGTTCGATATTATAAAGAATTCTTATGTATTCAAAAAGTGCCATACCTTCATTGGTTAAAAAAAAATCATAACTTGAGGGCATAGCTGCTTGTTAAAGGATAAATATTGTACTGAGTCAAGAGAAAGTAAAATAAGTTTGGGGGAAGTTAGATTGCCTAACTCAAGGATTATAAAGAAGAAAAAGATCCAACAATAGAACATATGTGCTTCTAGAGTGTTAAAACTATAAAAATGCTTTTTTGTCCTACTTTCACCTTAGCCTCATATTACAAACCTGATTAAAATCCTATTGATCTTTAATGATGCATTAGCCTATATTAATGGAAAATGGTTGGAAAAACAAGCCTATAGAGACAGAAACATTCATGTTAAGAGACCAATCTTCCCATCGTTTATTTGCATAAACAAATCTGGAATTTTAGTAGTGAGGTGAAATTAGCTTTTCACACACACACATGAAGAAGAAATAAAAGAAGAGGAAAACTAGTGTTGGAGTTGAAATTCTAGATGTTGACAATATTTTGAAGTTTTTCTTGAGCTCTAATTATGATAATTTTGAGGCTCATTTGAAATCTGAGTCAAACTGATACTTGAGCTTTTAGTTTTCTTTCACTATTTTGTTTTATTGTCTTTCTTTATTGTTTTGTTTTCTTTACTCGAGGACTAGAAAAGGATCAAATTTGGGAGAATTTGTTAAGTACAACTTATACACTTAATATTCACTCTCTACTCTTAATAGTTTGTTAGTTTTTGAGAGCATTTATTTGTTTTATGTTGTTTTTGTTGAAAGTTTCAAGTTATTAAATTCTTGAAATTATTAAATTCTTGAAAGAAATTTGAGATTTGTGACGATAGTTGATGGCAAAAAAATGCTCAAAAGTACTTAAGGTAGATAACTAAGTAGAGAGATGGGCACCGCAACACCACCTAATGGGTGCTGCAATACCGTTCAACTAAAATTCTCAGCACCAACCAGTACTAGTTCCGCAGCGCTACTTTTCGAGCACTACAACACTGTCATTGATGCCTAGTACCAGAAACATGCACTATAGCACTATATTCCGAGCACTGCAGTGTTGCTGCTGATGCTTAGAAACAAAAACATGGGCACCTCAGTACCCAGTATAGAGCGTCGCAGTGCTTGCCCTCATATATCCCTTCCATCTTTTGAGCGTCGCAGCGCTTTCGCATGCTCCGGATAGCATAAGCCAAAATTTATCTAGCCAAGGGCGGATATAAATAGATCCTTTAGGGATCCGAGAAAGGGGGTTGCAGAATACTTTCGGAAGCTCTTAACAGCTGGTACCTTAGGCAAAGGGAGATGAAGAATACCATGTGAAGAAATTTTCATCCAGCCAAAAAGAGTTTTTCTTTCTCATATTTTCCCTCTATGATGTTGTTGTTATTTATGTTATTTTTCTTCTTTTTCATTATGAACTAAGTATTTTATCTAGAGGAATGATGTAACCTATACTTGAAACTATATCTTGATTTTTAATATCAATTTTGTGGTGATTTCCATTGGTTTATTTGCGTTATTTGTTCTTTATGTTTCTCAATTGATTAGCAATTATCGTAATATTTGGATTTCTATAATCTGATACTTGAGAAAGGAGAATTTTAGAGATTTGACTAGAATAACACAAGCTAGGATGTTGTAGAATTTGAGAAAACTTATATACTATTTTGTTGGTTTTTATATCATTTTAAGACTAATTGTGTTACTTTTGTGTTTGTAGGTGTTTTCAAGGTAACAGTGAAAAAGAGTTTAATCAGACCAAAAACGAGTAGAAACGACAAAGAGGGTGTGAAAGTGATGAAGATTGGCAGAAGAAGGACCTAGCATTGCGGCATCAGCCTTCAAGTGCCACAGGGCCAACTACAAGAAAGAAAAAAAAAATAGATTCGAGATCAAAACCAAAACCTCAATGCTAGAATCCAAGTGTTGCAGTGCTAGAGGTAGATTTTCCAACGACTTTAAGTCTTTTTAACGGCCTAAGACTTCTAATTTGACTGGAATTTGACCTAGACACCTCAATTAGGGGCAGATCAAAAACACTTAGGGCCTAGCAAAAAATAGATTGAAGATCTAGATAGAGATAGGCTGAGAGCTTGGAGGCAGCTCTAGCTACAATCATTGTTTTTTCTCTTTTGTTTCTTTTAGTTTTTCTTTGTTTTCTAAATATTTGCATGATATTCATACTATTCATACTCGAATTGACCTAACACTTAGGAAAAACTATACATGTATATATAATGAAAAAATACATGATCACATTATGAACATAGTAGAAAAGTTAGCAGATTTTTGTTTTAAAAATTTTTCATGAAAATAATTTTTATAACCATGGAACATGTATACATCAAATACAGGATCATGTATAATATAAATCAAATCTAGATATATAAACTCTAGAGATTAGATTTAGGATTTACCTTTTGTAGCATGTTCATTCTTGATCTCTTTGTTGATGGTGATCAAATCTCTAACCCTAGATCTTCTTGTCTATGCTTCTGCTGTTGGTTGATGAGTGAATGGGTACCAAGTTGAATTCTTTATTAGAAAATGAACAAGAACACCTTCTTGATCTTTTGTGAGATGAGAACATGAGGTTTCTAGAAAACTTTTTGTTTTCTCTCCTATCCTCACTATAGTTGGTGCAGAGCACCTCCTTCTCTCTCTCTCTCTCCCTTTTATTTCACGTGTGACTCTAGTTGAGTTACTATGCAGCTTTTCTCTTATATATCTTATATATATAGGCCCAAAAATAGCTAATCCTGGTCTAATTAGGATTGAACTTGTTCTCTAATTTGGGCTTTTTCTGTATTTTTATAAATATGTCCAACTCATGTAACTTATTTATAAAAATACCAACTTTTGTGTAGAATCATTATTTTATATAGTTTCATGAAACTAATTTTACGAATACCACCATCCAATTTATGAGCTTTGTTGAGCTAGACAAGGAACCTAATGGATCCAAATAATCTAAACTGCAATAGTATGATAAATACATAATAACTCGTATTATGATATTTATATAAATACTATTAGTAAAGGAGATACTCTACTAAAGGCCTAATATTGCACTCTTAGATTAAATGTCACGTCTTTTATAGAGATTTAATCAACTAGCCTTGATTGACTGATCCATCTAGCATATTTTATGCCACATGTAAAATCCTTATACAATGCTCTGTAATACTCTTCCAACACATATTTACCTTTAAGTTACCATCTTTCTATCAAGAAATAATGGTGTCGATAATTTTGTTTTTAATGGTCATTTAGACAAAATTATCAAATATTCACAAAGTGAATACTAAGATCTTAGATTCAATTATTCCATGAATCTTGAAAGAATCTAAAGTGGCATTAAAGTATAGTGTCCTTAACTATTTAGTATTCTCATTAATTCATAAATTATAACATCTAATAGGGCAGAGTTCGTCTCTAATTTCATAGAGGCAAGTCTTTTAACAAATCAAAAGATAATCCATGAAAACAAGTCCAGTTAAATATCAAGGATTAAGATCTACATGCTAAGAGCTAGTTTGTGATAATACTAAGAATTGAGTTACAATACTCTAATTTTTTATATTACCTAGTCTAATTCAATATACATAACTTATTTATATTGTACTAGTGTTTCTATTAGAAGTCAAACACTTTAATGATTTGAGACACATCATTCCTGTTTAGATAGACAAACATTAAAATCTTTAATAATTAAAGTATTCCATCTTTATTTACAGATTATGAACTAGTTAATTCAAACTTAAATAAAGAAACAAGTCTCTCCATAATTAACACTTAATCATATTTGTTTCTTTATATATTAAAAAAGTCATGAAATCTTTTTCAGAAAAATAAACTATTCAACTGAGACACTTTAATCTAGCAAATATTATAATTGTATATAAGAGAAAGTTGTTTATACCAAAAGGGTAAAATTAGAAATATTTTTTTTAGGACAAATATCTCAACAATTTATTCTTATATATATATGCTAGAGTAAGCTCTAAATTAGGTTGAGGATGATTTCAAAGTCCTAAGCATATTTGTTATCTAATTTTCCAGATTCTATATATCATATCAATTACTTATCTCAAAGTTGTTTATATTCTTAAATACTTAATATTTAATATATCTTATTACCTTTTGTTTGGGATAGCTGCTTGGATAATAGGTGATGAATATATATTTCTAGGATTAGATATAGGTGTTTGTCGCATCAATCTATAGGTCGCGAATTCATAATTAGTAGAGGTTGTTTGAATATACTAGTTATGATGAAGAATATAGCATAGGTTAAGATAATCTATATTTGTAGTCTCTAAAAGCTAGATCAACTTAACTTTCTGTACCTAATACTTTTATTAGATGGTGTATTTGCTAATATATTTAATAGAAAGATAAAGTAATTGTCTAATACCTTAGGAGGACATAGAATAGTGTTGCGTTGGTAGACTAACCTAGGTTGATAGCTTTGATAAATAATTGAATATAAAATTACGAGATTAATCAACATGACTATCTAGTGGTGGCGAATGAACTTTTATCCTATTTACTTTTATGTTCATTTTCTATTTTGTTTTTAGTTTTAGTTTTAATTCTCAAATCCCTTTAACATATAGGATTAGTAGTGAATTAGTTAGACTAATTCCTCGTGGAATCGACCTTTGCTTGTTACTATATTAGGAAATTACAAGGTTTCCTTAGGTCATGCTAGGTAGAGATTGGAAAGTAAAATAACTTAGTCATTGACAATAGACTAATGTGATAACGAGAATATTACATTTACTTTTAAAATATAAAAATTCGTCATGAACATATTCTATTATTGTGTGGAGATACTTATAAATTTAAGTACTTTTTTTTACGTTATTATTGTATTAAAAAATTATTTTCGCCCTTATTGGAAAAAAGTTATAGCTTCGTCACTAATAACAATGACAAATATTTTTCTGATAGTTTCAAGATATCTGATGATAATTTTAGCCATCTACATGTTTACTAATGATACCATATCGGTAGTGTAGGGATATTTGTCCTAAAAAATATATTTCAAATTTTACTCTTTTATTGTAAACAACTCTCTCTTATATGCAATTATGATATTTTCTATATTAAACTATCTCAGCTGAATAGTTTATTTATTTGAAAAAAAATCTATGACTTTATTTGTACATAAAAAAATAAACATGATTAAGTTTAATTATGGAGAGACTTGTTTCTTTATCTGAGTCTAAATTTGTAAAAACCTGGATTTTGGGAGGGTAATTTGGACATTTTACCAATTTTCCGGATATAATATTAGGGGGGTTAATTTGCAAAAGTTTTGTGCAGAAGGACTAAATAGTAATTTTTTGGGGGACTGATTTGAAAGAGAATTGAAATTTTGGGGACTTATGTGCAATTTATGAAAAATTACATAGTCCTATAAGACAGGCCCATGTGCCCTGTCCTTTTTCTGTCTCTCTCTCTCTTCCCCCCCCCCGATCTCTTTCTCTCTCTCAGGTCTCTCTTCGTTGTCGACGTCAGACCACCGCAGGAGCTGTCGCCACCGTCATCCGCCTGCGCAATCGACCGACAAAGCCTCCATGTGCGACGCCAAAGCCGCGCCGCCTGTCCCCGGTCGCCGCCGTCGCCTGCAACGCCAGAGAAACTCTAAGAGGCTCGAAAAGGATTTTTAACCGCCGGTGACGATTTTGGCCACCATTCGACCTCCAACTGGTCCCGTTGGATTCGTCTCATTGCAAGGATCATCAAGGTATATATATCTCAACCCAATTTTGCCCGGATTTAAAGTTGCCATTTTTGGATATTTTGAGTTTAAGTTTGATTTTTTGATCCGGCCGTTAGATTGTGTTTTTGTTGTCATTTTTGGATTGTACTCAGAAAATAGAAAAGTTTGATATATATATTGCCTAGGTTTGGTGATCTGCACAGAAATCGAGATCAGACTGTAGAGATTTGCCTCGATTTGCATGTCAATGGCCTGGTGTGGGCCCGGACCTAAATTGGACAAGTTATATGTCTAACCTAGCTATTTTGGGTGCTAGGAATTCAACGAAGAGGTCCGTTTGTGAAATTGAAGCTCCGGTGAGAAGTTAGTTTTTCCCAAGAGGACGATCGAGGGCTTAGAATTGGTTTCCGACCTTCCGGACGATCGTCAATGATACCTTGAGGATTCAATTGCGTGGTATTGCTATTCGAGCGAGGTAGGGATTCAATTACCTCTATTTTATATCGTTTTCGAATAAAACTTACTTTCTGTAATACATGAGAACAAATGTGATTTCTAGACTATTTAAATATATGTGATGAGAATTGGTTGTATGAGATATATACTGTATTGCTCTAAGAATTTTCTGAGTGCAGGTTATTTTGGGTATATTAAAAATAGGGCCGTTATGCTATCTGTTTTTCTATCAAAATCTAGTATGCTGATTTTACCGAAAAGCTAGAGTATGATTATTTTCACACTTCAGTTCTGTATTGCACATGTCATAGGATCATACATGAGCACCGTGTTAGCATCGTGGGTTTATAGAGTGGCACTACGTGCCCCACCATCGGTGTAGAGTCCGTAAACCTGCGCGGGGTTTTGTTATTTCTGATTACCTCCCCATTTGGCAGGCGTAGGCAATTCGGTTGCTCCTCCAGGTTTGGTATGCAACACATAGGTGTCCCCTCCAGGTATGGGCTTAGGTATCAGGCAAGCTGTTAGGCATACTTAGCGCCATCATCCTGGGTTTCCACAGATGAGAGCTCGTGGGTATGAGTTGATTTGTGTCATGTGCATATGAATTGCATGGTTTTGATTACACTACTTTTATATATATATATATGGATTTCCGGTTTGGATATATATGTATATATATGTATGTTTTGGACTAAAATAACCATGCAGGAATTCTCCACCACTAAAATGTTTTTGACCAGGTAATTATTTTTCCTACTGGGCATTTTATGCTCAACCCCCTAAACTTTTTCCTCAGGTGGTGTCCAGTGTGATCTCGGTGATCAAGAGTAATAAGAGGTTATCTTGATTACAGTTCGTCTCTTAGTATTGCTAGAAGTTTGTCATCTTGGTGTTTAGATTATTTGGGCTTTGTATTAGCATTGAACCAAGATTTACTGCTTTCTATTTTGTCTGTGAACTTATGTATGCCATTCTGGGATTTGAGTTTCGTTGTGGATGATGATGTTGCTTGGAATTATATTTGATTTTGTATTTTTAAATAATTTTTCAATCTATGTTTAATGGTTTATACGAACTGTGGGAGTGGTTCACGGGATGAAATTCCAATTATTTTATTTAAATGGATCATTTTATAAAAACTAGGACTTTTGACACTTTTCAAATAAATTAAGGAATTTTTCACTTTTGTGAAATTCCTATTCTGCCACTAGCCCAGGTTTTGGGTCGTGACAGTATTTTTTGGTATCAGAGCTTTGAGTTTAACAGCTCGGATGTATCACCATTATGCTAAATTGAAGTTGTTTTTATGGCAAGCATGCATCATTATCTCACTAACAGTTTGGCATATTATTTCAGACTAGTAAGGATACCTCCTAGAAGAGTTCCAAGGCACCAGCCGGGTGTCGAACCTCCTCGTCCAGATTTCACTCATCTGATCGAGGCAATACAGCAGGCATTCATCCAAATGAGCAATTCAAGCTATCAGCCTCCAGCTCTGAAGGAACGATAGTTGGATCAGGCTGATCATCTCCAGCGGTTCATGCATCTCTAGCTAGGGCAGTTTGATGTTAGACCAGAAGCTCTCACGACAATTTCTTGGTTGCATGAGATGGAGAGGCACTTTCGGGCCCTTAGTACTCCGGTTGAGTTTTGGGTTGTGTTTGTCGTTACCCGTTTGATGGGGAATGCCATTCGTTGGTAGGAGACAATAGAATGGATGCGAGATGTAGTGGGCTTGACTTGGGAAGACTTTGAACGGATTTTCAAGGCCCAGTATGCCAATGAGGATCAACAGGATGAAGTTGTGAATCGGTTAGAGACTTTGATTCAAGGTAACAGAACGGTGAATGAGTACCTGATAAAGTTTACTGAGTTGGCAAGTGTTGCTCTTGAATCGGGCACGAGTGAGAAGTCCGAGTTGCCAAGTTCAGGAGTTGTCTGAATCGGAATATTTTAAATAGGATTGGTACTCAGACCTTCCGTACTCTTCCTGAGATTGCAGTGGCTACCCAACGGGTAGAGGCCATCAAAGAAGGATTGGATTCCAGGAGGAACCAGCGGAGAAGTAATGACAAGAAAACTACCAGGAGGAACTAGAGGCAGTGGTCAGCCAAGGGTACTCCGAATAGTGGGAGCTCAAACAGCAGTGGTTCTTCAGGGGGTGGCAGAGACAGTCCGTATGGAGGATGTTTTGTTTGTGGCCAGCAGAGTCGTCAGAAGAAGGAGTGTCTCAACCATCTGCAGAAATCTCCTCTTTCTCAGGGAGGACCGCAGAGGAGCCAGTCCAGTTCTGTTTCTTATCAGAACACTCAACCGAGGCTGTAATAGTCACAGGGTGCTTCGCAGGCTTTTACTTCCCCTCAGCCTTATCAGCATCAGTATCGCTTTTAGGGTTTTACTCAGAATTTTCAGACTCCTCAGGCCTCAAGGAATCAGGGTGGATGCGAATATGGCAGTAATGGTCCAAGATCTAGCAGTAGCCGTCCTGGTCAAGGGAGAGGCAACAAGGGGAAAGGGAAGGTGACTGGTCAAGCCCATGCTTTTACTGGGGCAGATGACACACAGGATCACACCGGTCGAGGTGTTGTTGACGGTATGATCTTTCTTTCACAATCTTGGGCATATGTTTTGTTTAATATTAGTGCATCCCATTCATTTATATCCTTGTTGTTTGCTCAACTATTGGGGTTGGAATTTTCTAATTTGGATTATGTATTGATGTTGGGTACATCTTTGGGAGGAGTAGCCGATGTGTCTAGTGTGTGTAAGTCTTGTCGGGTTGTGGTTGGTGATAGGAAGCTTCTTGCTGATTTGATTGTGTTACCGATGGGACAGTATGACGTGATACTCGATATGGATTAGTTGTCGAAATATCGAGTAGTTGTGGATTGTCATATGAAGTGGGTGACTCTTTTTCCTAGTGATAGATATCCTATTGTCTATCAGGCTGGGATGAGTCCGTTGAAGCCTAGTCCTATTTTGAAAGCGTGCTTGGGTGGAAGAAAGAAATTTGAGTGTTATGGGAACTTGTTTGCCATGGATAGCGAGGTAAGGATAGACGATCAAGACCTATGGATTCCGGTTGTGTGTGAGTATTTGGAGGTACTTCCTAAAGATTTACCGGGGTTACCACCAGATAGGGAGATCGAGTTTTGTATTGAACTAGTTCCTAGAGCTCAGCCAGTTTCTATTCCAGCCTATCGCATAGTGCCTGCTGAGATGGAAGAATTAAGAGAACAGTTGGACGATTTGCTTTCCAAGGGCTTTATTCACAATAGCACTTCTCCTTGGGGTGCTTCTATCTTGTTTGTGAAGAAAGCTGATGGTTCGTTGAGACTTTATGTGGACTACAGGAAGTTTAACCAGTTGACAGTGAAGAACAAATATCCTTTGCCAAGGATAGATGAGTTGTTTGATCAACTTGGTGGTTCAAGATTCTTCTCCAAGATTGATTTGAGATCTAGTTATCATCAGTTGAAGATAAGAGAGGATGATATACCTAAGACAGCATTCAGAACTCGATATGGTCACTTTGAGTTTCTGGTGATGCCATTTGGTTTGACGAATACACCTGCAACCTTTATGGATCTCATGAATCAGATTTTTAGGCCGTTTTTGGATCATTTTGTGGTTGTGTTCATCGATGACATCCTGGTGTATTCCAAGACTCGAGAAGAGTATGCCGAACATTTGGGGATAGTACTCAAGACCTTGAGAGATCATCAGCTATATGCCAAGAAATCGAAGTGTGACTTTTGGATGTCAGAAGTGAAGTTCTTGGGTCATGTGATTTCTCACAGAGGTATTTCAGTCGATCCCGCTAAGATCGAAGCTGTTTTGGAGTGGGAAAGACCGAGAAATATGACAGAGGTACGTAGTTTCCTTGGATTGGCAGGCTACTACCGTCGTTTTGTGCAAGATTTCTCGAGAATTGCTTTGCCTTTGACAAAGTTGACCAGGAAGGATGTTAAGTTTGTTTGGGATCACGAAAGTGAAGAAGCTTTTGTCAGATTGAAGCAGAGTTTGACTACCACACCAGTTCTTACAGTTCCTGACAGTAACGAGCCTTATTTGATATATATTGATGCTTCAAAGACGAGTTTGGGATGTGTCTTGATGCAGAATGGTCGAGTTGTGGCTTATGCTTCTCATCAATTGAAACCATATGAAAGGAACTATCCCACCCATGATCTGGAACTTGCAACAGTGATCTTTGCCTTGAAGATTTGGCGATGTTACTTGTATGATGTGAAGTTCGACATATTCTCCGATCATAAGAGTTTGAAGTATCTCTTTACTTAGAAGGATTTGAACTTAAGACAACGAAGATGGGTTGAGTATATGGAGGATTATGACTTCGACCTATAGTATCATCCTGCTAAGGCCAATGTTATAGCTGATGCACTGAGTAGGAAGCCTCATGGTGCACTAGCTGCACTGGTGTTTGAAGATTGGAGGAACTCAGTTGCGATTGGTGACTACAACTTGCAGTACTTCGAGAATGAAGGGGTTGCTTGCTTGAGCAACATTGTGATTTCACCATCTCCAGACTATCCAACAGAGTCAGTGGCAAGACAGGGAGTGGAGGACAATCTGGAACCGGCTTCAGAATGGTGAACAGTTAGATGGTTGGAGCACTAACAGAGAAGGGTTTTTGCTTTTCGATGGGAAGTTGGTTGTAGCTGATGACTCTAACTTCAAGAAACCATTCTAACTGAGGCTCAAAAATTAAGGTTCGCAGTACATCCAGGTAGTATTAAGATGTACCGAGACTTGAAGTGGTAGTATTGGTGGAAAGGTATGAAGAAGGAGGTAGCTACCTTTGTGGCTAGGTGTTTGACTTGTCAGCGAGATAAGGCTGAACACCAGAGGCCAGCTAGGTTACTTCAGCCGTTGCCAATTCCGGAATGGAAGTGGGACAAGATCACGATGGACTTCGTGACCAGTTTGCCGAAGACCTTGAGAAAGAATGACGCAGTTTGGGTGGTAGTTGATCGGTTGACGAAGAGTGCTCACTTTATACCGATCCGGATGGACTACTCACTTACTAAGCTCAGTAGACTATATATGGAGAACATCATATGCTTGCATGGTGTGCCTTTAAGCATAGTCTCCAATAGAGATCCAAGGTTCACTTCTAAGTTTTGGAGAGCCTTGCAGAAAGCATTGGGTACGCAGTTGGATATCAGTACGCCTCACCATCCTGAGTCAGATGGTCAGTCTGAAAGGACCATTCAGATTCTTGAGGACATGCTACATTGTTGCATACTGGACTTTGGTGGGAACTGGGATGATCATCTTTCTTTCGTGGAATTTGCTTATAATAACAGTTACCAAACCAGTGTGGGTGTGGCTCCATATGAGGTGTTACATAAAAGGTCGTGTAGATCACCTTTGTGTTGGGTGGAACCCAAAAAGTGTATTACTCTTGGACCTGAACTGATTGAAGAAACTACTGAGAAGATCAAAGGTATCCAAGAGAGACTCAAAGAGATTCAGAGTCGTCAGAAGAGTTATGCTGACCCGAAGAGGCATGAGGTAGAGTTCGATACTGGTGATTCTGTATTCTTAAAAGTGACTCTAAGGCGAGGTATTACAAGATTTGGGGTTAAGGGTAAGCTTGCTCCAAGGTATATTGGTCCCTTTGAGATCACTGAGAGAATTGGACTAGTGGCATATCGCTTGAATCTGCCTGTATAGTTGGGTCATGTGCATAATGTGTTGCACGTGTAGATATTGAAGAAGTACATGCCGGACCCATCTCATGTTGTTCAGTATGTGCATGTACCGATCCAAGAATATGTGTCCTATAAAGAGCAACCTGTTCATTTGTTGGCTAGAAAATTGAAGGTGCTTCGCAATAGAGAGATTCCACTAGTCAAGGTGCTTTGGGAACATCACAAGGAAGACGAGGCTACTTGTGAACTCGAGACGGAGATGTATGAGAAGTACCCTCATTTGTTTGACCTTCAGTCAGAAGTTATATTATGATGTAAATCTTGACTTGTACTTTGAATTTCGGGACGAAATTCTTTCAAGGAGGGGAGAATGTAAAAACCTGGATTTTGGAAGGGTAATTTGGACATTTTACTAATTTTCTGGATATAATATTGGGGGGATTAATTTGTAAAATTATTGTGCAAAAGGACTAAATTACAATTTTTGGGAGACTGATTTGAAAGAAATTTGAAATTTTGAAGACTTATGTGCAATTTTTGAAAAATTACAGTCTTATAAGACAGGGCCACATGCCTTGTCCTTTTTCTTTCTCTCCCTTTCTTCTCTCTCTTCCCCCCATGATCTCTTTCTCTCTCTCGTGTCTCTCTCTGCCATCGACGTCAGACCACCGCAAGAGCCGTTGCTGCCGCCCGCACAACCGATCGGCAAAGCCTCCCAATGCGACGCCGAAGCTGCGCCGCTCGTCCCTGGTCGCCTGCAATACCGGAGAAGCTCCAAGAGGCCCGAATCAGATTTTTGACCGCCAGTAATGATTCCGGCCACCATTCGACCCCCAACCTGTCCTATTGTATTCGTCTCATCACAAGGATCATCGAGGTATATATATCTCAACCCCATTTTGCCCGGATTTAAAGTTGTCATTTTTGGATATTTTGAGTTTAAGTTTGACTTTTTGATCTGACCATTGGATTGTGTTTTTGTTGTTATTTTTGGATTGTACTCGGAAAATGGAGAAGTTTGATATATATATTGCCTAGGTTTGGTGATCGGCACGGAAATCGAGATCGGATGGTCGAGATTTACCTCGATTTGCGTGCCACCGGCCCAGTGTGGGCGCGGACCTAAATTGGACAAGTTATATGTCTAACCTAGCTATTTTGGGTGCTAGGAATTCAGCAAAGAGGTCCGTTTGTAGAATTGAAGCTCCGGTGAGAAGTTGGTTTTTCGCAAGAGGATGATCGAGGGCTTAGAATTGGTTCCCGACCCTCCGGATGATCGTCAACGATACCTTGAGGATTCAATAGCGTGGTATTGCTATTTGAGCGAGGTAGGGATACAATTACCTTTGTTTTATATCGTTTTCGAATAAAACTTACTTTATGTAATACATGAGAACAAATGTGATTTCTAGACTATTTAAATATATGTGATTAGAATTGGTTGTATGAGATATATACTGTATTGCTCTGAGAATTTTCTGAGTGCATGTTATTTTGGGTATATTAAAAATAAGGTCGTTATGCTGCCTATTTTTCTATAAAAACCTAGTATGCTGATTTTACCGAAAAACCAGAGCATGATTATTTTCACACTTCAGTTCTATATTGCACATGTCATAGGATCATACATGAGCACCGTGTTAGCATCGTGGGTTTATAGAGTGGCGCTGCGTGCCCCACCGTTGGTGTAGAGTTCGTAAACCCACGCGGGGTATTGTTACTTTTGATTACCTCCCCATTTGGCAAGCGTAGGCAATTCAGTTGCCCCTCCAGGTTTGATAGGCGACACATGGGTATCCCCTCTGGGTATGGGCTTAGATATCAAGCAGGCTATTAGGCATACTTTGTGCCATCATCCTGTGTTTCCACAGATGAGAGAATGAGAGCCCATGGGTATAGGTTGTTTTGTGTCATGTGCATATAGATTGAATAGTTTTGATTACACTGCTTTTATATATATATGGATTTCGGTTTGGTTATATATATATATATGTATGTATATTTTGGACTAAACTAACTATGTAGGAATTCTCCATCACTAAAATATTTTCGACTGGGTAATTATTAATCCCCCCTACTTTCTTCCTCAGGTGGTGTCCAGTGCGATCTCGGTGATCAAGAGGAGTAAGAGGTCATCTTGATTGCAGTTCGTCTCTTAGTAATACTAGAAGTTTGTTGTCTTGGTGTTTAGATTGTTTAGGCTTTGTATTAGCATTGAACCAAGATTTACTGCTTTCTATTTTGTCTGTGAACTTATGTATGCCATTCTGGGATTTGAGTTTCGTTGTGGATAATAATATTATTTGGAATTATATTTGATTTCGTGTTTTTAAATAATTATTCGATCTATGTTTAATGGTGTATACGAACTGTGGGAGTGGTTCACGGGATGAAATTTCAATTATTTTATTTAAATGGACTGTTTTATAAAAACTAGAACTTTTGACACTTTTCAAATGAATCAAGGAATTTTCCATCTTTGTGAAATCCCACTTCTGACACTGGCCCGGGTTTTGGGTCGTGACAAAATTAATTAGTTTACAATCTATAAATAAAGATGAAATAATTTATTTACTGTAGGTTGTAGTGCTTACCTTTCTTGACAGGAACGATGTGTCTCAAATTATTGAAGTGTCTGACTTTTAATAGAAATACTAGTATAATATAAGTAAGTTATGTATATTGAACTGGACTTGGTGATATAAAAAAAATTGAAGTGTCGTAACTCAATTCTTAATATTACCACAAATTAGCTCTAAGCATATCGATCTTAATTGTTAATATTTGGTTGGACTTCCTTTCATGAGTTATAGCTTTTGATTTGTGAAAAGACTAACCTTTGTGAAGCTCAAGGTGAACTATAGCATATTAGAGGTTATAGTATGAATTGATGGGAACACTAAATAATTAAGAACACTATACATTAATGTGGACTTTTTCAAGATTCATGGAATAATTAAATCTAAAATCTTAATATTTACTTTATGCTAATTGATAATTTTGTCTAAATGGTCATCGAGAACAAAAGTATTGATAACATTATTTCTTGATAGAAGATGATAACCTAAAGATAAATATGTGTTAGAGAGATATTATAGTAATTTCATCTATCTAACTATGGTATTTCTATAGGTATAAAATATGCTAGGTGGATCAGTTAATCAAGGTTAGTTAATTAAATCTCTATAAAGACTATGACATTTAATCTAAGAGTGCAGTATTAGGCCTTTACTAAAGTATCCCATTTACTAATAGTATTTATATAAATATCATAATAAGAGTTATTATATATTTATCATACTATTAAAGCTTATATTATTTGGATCTATTAAGTCCCTTGTCTAGCTTAATAAAGCTCATTACTTGGTTGGTAGTATTCGTAAAATTAAATTCATGAAACTATTAAAATAATGATTCTACACATAAGTTATTATTTTTATAAATAAATTACATGGGTTAGACATATTTATAAAAATACATCTAAAATCCAAACTCGAGAACAAGCTTAATTCTAATTGGACTAGGATTAGCATTTTAGGTCCCATATATAAGATATATGAGAGGAAAAAAAATTGCACAGTAATATACATAGTACTACATGAGAAACAGAGAGAAAAGGCGAGAGAGATTTCGATCAAGATTGAGAAAAAGAGTTTTCTACAACTTCACAGTCACATCCCACGTCCTAGTATTCTAAAGAATCAAGAAGGTGTTCTTGATTGTTCTCCAACAAATGATTCAACTTAGTGTCCACTCGCCTTATTAATGAGGAGCCAGAGCATAGACAAGAAGATCTAGGGTTGAAGGTTCGATTACCATCAACAAGAAAATCAATGAGGAGCACGCAACAAGAGGTAAACATAAAATCCCTTCTCTAAGATTTGTGCATCTAGGTTTGATTTATGTTATACATAATCCTATTATTTGATATATACATGTTATATGGTTATAAAAAAAATATTTTTCATGTAAAAATTTTAAAACTTAAATCCATCATTTTTCATTGCGTTTATGATGTGATCATATGTTTTCCATTGAATTCATATATGTATGATTTTTCCTAAGTGTTAGGTTAATTTCCAACAGGTAAGTAGTATCTAATCTATTTATGGTAGGATAAGTGTACAAACTTTAATATCTGACACGACTATAAGCAAGGTAAAAGAATAGAGAATTTCGACCTTAGCCGATTAATATATAATTAAAAAAAGATAGTTATACGCGTGGCACATAAATAAAAATATGTTAGATATGTAGAAATTAAATAACTTTATGTTCTTATTTTACATTATAATTTTTAGTTAAATAATTATTTTTACATTAATTAGGTTGGATTAGCTTTTTTTTCAATAAAAACTTTTAATTCACAATGGGTAAATGTGTTTTTTTGTTTTTTTTAATAAATAAGTTATTTGTGAGTACTTATACTCATTTTCTATAAGAAAATTAAATGAGAAGGGTGAGGTCGTAAGGGTACAACTTTTTAGCGATCTACTTGCGCTATCTTTATTTGTGAAAGAGTGGTATGACTATTTTCATTTATACTCTCTAAGGGCCTATTTAGTTGCAACGATGGAATAATAATGATAATAGTAATGAGTATGAAATAGAATTAGAATAAAAAACATTATGTTATTTGGTTGCAGTTAAAGAATTAATAGCTTAATGATCATTATTATGTATGGCTGATTATGAAATATAATAGAATTAGTTATATTTTGACAAAAATATCCCCATACTTAAAATTATCTTTAAGCATTTAAATCGTATTTAAATTTACTTTTCTTTATTAACATTAATTTTTTAATTACGTAAATCATATTCAAAGTTACTTTTGCTTTGAAAAAAAATCGCTTTTGCTTTGAAAAAAATTATCTCAAAATTAGAGTTGTATGAAATACAAATTAAGTTAATTAATTTGTATATAAATTTTTACTAAATAACTCATAAATCAAATATAGTTCAACTTTACTTAGGCTCTATTTGGAACCTGAACTTTAAAGGAAAAAAAAAATTAAAAGGAAATAGTCATAGAAAAAAAAGAGGAAAATATTTTTCCTCAAATTTTATAGAATTTAATTTTCACATTTTTTATTTTACTAATTAATGTGTCAACGGTCTATATACTAAAAAATAAAAACAAATCTAACTTTTGCTTTTTTTTGAAAAAAAACTTATCACTTTTTTGTGTCAATCCAAACAAAAAAAAAAACCCTTGAAACTTTCTTTCTTTCCCTCAAAGAAATTTAAGTTCCAAAAAGAACCTTAATAACTTAGAAACCTAATAACTTATTAATTCAATTTACTTTATTTACGGATTTTTTCCCTCAAAATAATCCAAATTCCAAAGAGAGGCTTAATATCTTAGAATCCTAGTAACTTATTAATTCAATTTACTTCATTTATGGATTCTTTTGCCTTGGGAGCTAGACTGATTAAATTAAGACAAACAAATCCCCACCTTAGAAACCTAATAACTTAGTAATTCAATTTACTTCATTTACGGATTCGTTCCCTCAAAAAATCCAAATTCTAAAGAGAGCCTTAATATCTTAAAATCCTAATAACTTATTAATTCAATTTACTTCATTTACGGATTCATTTGATTTGGGAGCCACACTGATTAAATTAAGACAAGCCCCCACCCCCACCTCCCAAAACCAAAAAAAAAAAAAAAAAAAAAAAATTAAGACAGCTAAAGTTTATCAAAGGGTTTTATTAAGTAAACAATTGATTTGATTTAGATATCTTATTTACTTTGAAAAATATTTTAATGTAAAAAGAAATATTCAAACTAATCTACTGGAAAAATATCCATATCCATTATCCACAAAAGTCTATTTTTTCCTAAACAGACACCGTAAAGAAGATTTTCTCAGAAAATGAGACTTAATGAGTAGGAACCGTGAAAATCAAGAGGAGAATTTTTTTTAAAAAAAAAAAAGAAAAAAAATCAAGAACTTGAAATGTTAATAAGAGTAAAGGCGTACAGAACCCAGAACTCAACAATAAAAAACTCAAATGCCCATTTCAAGTATAAGCACTCAAAATTTAATCAGTAAAGAGAGAAAAGTAAAAAAATTTATGTAATCAAACTCTCCAACCCAGAAGATGTTCCTTGATAGAAGAGTGTTGCTTGTGGAGGAGCAGCGTCAGAGGAGCATCACCAGAGTACAGTCACAAGAAGAGCGTCACCAGAGGATAACCATGAGAGGAGCGTTGGCTAAATGGTAGAGAGACTCAACAGAATTGGGCTTCTTATAAATTTGTACGGGAAGAAGACGGGATTGAAATGGTAAATAAGGGGGGAGGGGGGAAATGCCGAACTTTGGAATGGAATAGCTATTCTACCCTAGCCTTGGGTGGAATACCATCTCCATTAAAGTGGATGAATAGGCTTTCCATTAGAAAGCTATTTTTTAGTTGGGTTTCTAACTAAACAATGGAACTGTTATCATTTTTATTCTTTTCCATTATTTTCAATTAAATGCTCTAAATTTTAATCTAGTTTCGGTATGTGAATTTTATTAATATAATTCATATTTTAATAAATATAATAAATCATTATAGAATGTTAGAGCATCTCCTATAAGTGTTATATGTTATATTAATACTAAATTTTAGTATTTGACATAATTTTTAGCACGTATTATTTGGTATGATAAATATAACACAAATAATAGTATATAATAAATCATAATATGTGATATAATTTACAATATTATTACTATTTTAATGGTAAAATATTTATATTGTTTACAATATTATCAAATTCACTATATATATATACATTATTTCATGTGGTACTAAATGTCTCTGAATTTCTTATGTAGTGATCATTTGGTCTGTGAACTAAATAAATAATCATGGTCTGTGAACTAAATAAATAATCATAAAAATTCTTGAATTAACTAATTAGTACTGACAATAAGATCCTTTTTCTATTAAAATTGTGGATTTTTAGAGAAAAAAAATAAAAGACATTTTCTAATCTTAGAAACTTGTTTGCACATCTAAAAGAAGAGAGTTTTAATTTAACTACATGTTATGTATATTTTTTTGTCCAATTTTTAATCGTGTTAATATTTTTAAACAAAAAAAATGTTATTGTCACTAATTGGTTATTTTAGGAACTTTTTAGTTATTTTTTAGTTAGGGAACAAATAGTCAATAATTAAAGAATTCAAGGACCTTTAATGCTACAAACCCTAAATTTTATGTACAAATTTATATTTACTAAATTATTATCAATTAAATAATATTTAATTTAATTTTGGTGCATTGATCATTTTGTTCATCTATGTATAATATGAGTAAATGTAAATTGGTAGGTGAAATTAGTTTCTATAACAAGTAATTAGATGATAAAATAATAAGATTAATAATAGAACAAAGATATTTATGAATAAAAATAATATTTAAAATATAAAATAATGACCAAAATTAAAAAAATTTGACTTATATTTAGCTTACCATGTTGGTCTTAAGCAGTGAAAGACTAGTCATAAATTGAGGGTCGAAAAGAAAGAGAAATTTCATTAAATATCCTCGAAATGAACTTTATTTACAATCATATGATTATCTCAATAAAATTTCAAAAAATATGACTAGACCTCAATGAAAAGATTTAACTACCCTCAAAACTTAGACTTAACTTTCTTTCACTTTTTCTCGTTCTTCCCTTTTTTTTCCTTCTATAATTCCTCTCAATTTTCAGTCTTCTCTCAGTTAAATAATTTTTTTAATAATCAAAGCTTAGAAAAACATAATGGATATAGTTTAAAATACTTGGTATTTGAATTTCGATATATTTTGTGGTTGATTCTGTGTTAAAAATAATTTTTGAATAAATTTCTACGAATTTATGAAAATTTAGATTAGTCCCCCGATGAACATTGAAACTTTTCAATGAAATTCAATGCTATTTCGATGAAATATATTTTTATAATTGAATTTAAAAAATTCAGTATGGTCATTAAAATAACATCGAAATAATATCGAATTATCATCGAAATGCATTGAATTTCATCAGATTCCTTTATAAAAATATATTTCATCGAAATTACATTGAATTTCATCTAATTAGCATCAAAATTTTCGATATTTGTCGGGATAGTTAGTCTAAATTTTTAAAAAATTATTATAAATTGATTCAAAATTTATTTTTAATATAAAATCTATCACATAATATCTCGAAATTCAAATATGAATTATTTTAAATTATGCTAATAATATTTAAATATAGAAATTTCTTCATTATTCACGAGAAAGAACGAGAATTCGAAGTTTAATTCAGCGAGAGAAAGAGAAAGTAAAATCGTTTCAATGACAAATAAAAAAAAAGAAGAAAATGACTACGGAAAAGAAAAAGAATAACGGTCGAAAATGTCCTTTCTTTTTTTTTTCCCTCAAAACTAAATAACTAAAATTATACTTTTAGAATATTTTGATCGAATAATCATATTTTTTGGAACGAAAGAGTCGTACACTTACAAATAATTCTTAGGAGAATATTTAATGAAATTTTTCAAAAGAAAGTGGTTCCTGTCCGAAGAAACCCAAGTACATAATTGTGTTTCAAACTTGGCGGGTTCTCACTTCAGTGTGTATGGACCGAAACCCCAGCACTTATTCACAAGGCTCGAGACTAAAACCAGACTGGTCTCACTCCACTCCACTACTCCACTCTCTAGGGTTCCATTATCTTTCTCTTGCAAGTCTTGGAAATGAAAGCCCTCCGAGCAATCTCTCTTCACAAACACCTTCTCGCTCCCACAAATCGCAAATTAGCCTCAAACCCATTCCATATCTCGTCACAATCCATCCAATACCCGAATTTTTCCCGCCAATTCTACCGTCGTTTCGGCTCCGAAGCGCCGAGCCTCAGCTTTGAAGCCCCAAATGGCGGAAAAGACTCGAGCCCAGATGGGAAATCTCCCAAAATTTGGACCGTTTACGACCCTTTATCGGGTAGAATGTCTACACAGAAAGTTGGGCCCGGCGGTGGTGGCGGAGAAGAGTTTGAAGCCGAAACCCAAAAGGGCTTATCGGGTTTTGAAAATGGGGTTGAGGAGACGTCCGAACAGAGGACTTATGGGTCTGTGAAGAAGGCCAAGTCGGGGGTTACTGAAAGGGTGAGTTTTGGGGACATTGTGGGATACAAGAAGAAGACGAAGAAGATCAAGGCTTGTTGGGTCTGTTCGAGTTGTGGGTATACGGATGGGCAGTGGTGGGGAATGTGCAGGTCCTGTGATGCTCAGGGCACGATGAGGGAGTTTTCCGAAGGTGATGCCATTGTTGGTGGTGGTGGTTCTAAGATTAATGGGAGTGGCTTTCTGGAGAAAGCTGGGACTTGGCTACCGAAACCGGAGGATCAGGTGCTTCCTATGCGCCTGAAAGATGTGAAACGTGGTGTTAGTCATCCAGATTGGAGGATTTCTTTGTAAGTTGTTATGGCATTCAGCATTTCTCTGCTTCTGTTTTATTTTTTGTGCCTTTATTTTTGAGGTTATTGTCGTATTGCGGCCGAAAGGAAAGGTGATAAACAACAGAACATTTAAATTTCTTTGCTTTACATACACAGTGGTTTCTTTAAGATGTTTCGTGTTCTTAATCAATGTTCTTGATTCTTAGGCCCGGCCTTTTCGGGGAGGAAGTTGGTAGGGTGCTTGGTGGTGGTCTTGTACCAGGTGGGCTCCAAGTCAATTGTTTATTTGAACATATGTATATATTGATATATATAATATACCTGTACGTATAAATGGTCTTAAGCACTTTGTGTTAGCAGATCAATCTTAGGGGCTAATTTGCCATTTGAGCATGTTAGTAAAACTCTGTTTCCTCATTTGTTGTTTACACAATATCATATACATTTTTTTTTTCTCTTTTTTCGGTTTTGCAATTAGATCTTGATCAATTTAATTTAAATTATGTCAAAGACATGCCATCATCAAAAGAATTTGTGAGGTACACACGCTTTAACAATGAAAATAATGTCTGGTGTGGATTTGATGCTATTTTCTTAGCTGGATTTGGCTTTTTCATAATGATATCTAGTGGATTTATGCTGATTCGCTAAATAAAAAATGTTGACGTGACAGGGTTTGTCCTGTTTTTATGTCTGGAACCTTTGCTATCTATTAGGAAATATGTTGATCTTGCACGTCACAGCCTTCCAGAGAACTATTACGCTTATTTCACTTACAAGTTTTTGGTATGGATTTTCAAGTTTTGTGTTTGCTGTCAATATTTATCTTGTATCATTTTGTGTTTGAAGGTTCTTTGGTTTTGGTTGGTGGTGATCCTGGTATTGGCAAGAGCACACTCGTCTTGCAGGTAGGAATGTGCTGTAGGATTTGGTCTGATCTTAATGTCTAACAATACATAACCTTTTTCCATATAATTGCTCATTATATTTTCTTTCTAATGCTTAATTCAGTTTGTAGTTATATTTTTCATCTATTCACGGTTCTATTCTCATGTCAAATCATACTGTTGAATCTGAAATTTGAAGATTGCTGCCTTAATAGCTGAAGGGTGTGATCTTGGTGGAGCAGCCCCGGTGCTATATGTTTCTGGTGAAGAGGTTAGCAGTTAATCATTCTTGTAGTGCATACTTGCTTCAAACATACCTACCACTGGATATTGCAGTCACTATTCAGGGCCTGTAAACAGGGTCAGAAAATGACACTATTCAGGTTCATGGGACTTTCTAATCATTTTCACATTATATTATGTTATTAACTAGTGAAACTGATTTTTTTTAACTCTTAATTTGGGAATTATTTTTACCGAAGTAGCAGTGTTAACTTCAATTATGCGGGCATAGGCTATCAAGTAGGTTAAAAGACATTGCTGTAGTGCTGGGTTTCATTGTATGTGTGGGTGGATCTCATGTTCTTATTGAAATTTTTTGAGTGATATTAATTTTGTATGTTCTTTCTGATGGCAAGAGGATTTTACTTTTCTCATTCTATTGGAGTGGCTTGATGCTTAATCTTGTTTGCTTTCTGTTGGCAGAGTGTGGAGCAAATTGGAAGCAGGGCTGACCGTATGAATATTGGAACTGAGGAACTTTTCTTATATCCAAGTACTGATATTCAGGTGCATAATTTTGGACTCATGCTGACACATTTTTTTAACTCTTGCATTAGTGTCTTAAAAATTCATATTGATTATACTGGTAGAACATGCTTTCTACCCGATTTGGAACATTGGCCAATGAAGTAAATGTAATTGGGGTGTTTGCCTTCTTTCAGGATATAGTGAATAAAGCTCAGCTTATGTCACCTCGGGCATTGATTATTGACTCAATTCAAACAGTTTATTTGAATGACGTGACTGGAAGTCCTGGAGGGTTAACACAGGTTGAGCTCACTTGTAGCCTTCAATGAATGAAATATGGCTATACCCCTGGTGTTTGATCTTGATTCTTCATGTATGCTTTGTTTATGAATCCTGTGGAAAGTCTTATGAGATGAGTATTTATAGTCAATTATGTAATAGATAATTATGTAATATATAATTCTTTCTTATTGGTTATAAACAGGCATTTCTCTTATTTAGCATCTGAATGCAACCCACTTTTGACAACTAGGTTCTTCGTATTTGCCTTGGAACAATGACAATTGAATGCTGTTATTATGCTAAGCAGCACAAACTATACAGAATGAAATTGTTAAAAGAGAATTAAGTACATGTTTTATCGCAAGACTATACGATGGTGTTGGAACTTTAGGTGTCTTGATGCTGTTTAATTGCATATCAGGTAAAGGAATGCACTTCAGCCTTGCTCCGTTTTGCGAAGAAGACTAACATACCTGTTCTTTTGGTGAGCATGTGTTCAGTATGAATCTGATTTTAGTTTCTTTTCTGGAGCTCAGAACTTAGATGTGGTCTGAGCAAGCATGTAGGACACCCCATTTTTACTTTTTTTTTTTTTTCTTTTTATCCCCCGGTCCTCACTTCTCTGTCTTTTGCAGATTGGGCATGTAACAAAATCTGGTGAAATAGCTGGACCTCGTGCTTTGGAGCATATCGTGGATGTTGTTTTATATTTGGAAGTTGGTACCATTTTCTGTTTCTCTTACTAGAAGATAGATAATGTCTTCTTCGCCAATTTTATTGTTCTTTCGTTTATAGCACCTCTTATTTCCGATCACTTGTTTTAGTAAAGTTTGTTAGCTACGCAGGTTTGTATCTTTTGCGTTGCTGATCTTGATTTGCATTATATAATTCAACAGGGGGAAAAGTGTTCATCCCATCGTTTACTTCGATCTGTGAAGAATCGTTTTGGATCCACTGATGAGGTATGCATTTCTTCTGAGGTTCTATCTAATACTACTTGAGATTTACTTCTTGAATACCTGTAAGAATCATTGACCCACTTGCAGTGTTTATTTTAACATTTTAATTACCTTTTCCATCTTCTATTTGCACTTTGTGGCATTGTTAAATCAATATTGATTTCTAGACAACAAGTATCTTTCCGTAGATCCTCTTATCTTTTTATTCATAATAGTTCTGTTTTTCATTGAACTACTTTAGGTGAGGTTAGATGATGATCTGGGAACAATAGTGAGAGAATGAAGCATACTGGTTTCTGAGACTTATGGGCTGTAGTACTCTTACAGAAGCCTTCTTTTAAAGAACTTTTTTCTTTCTCGTTCAGATCTTAACAAAATCTTATCTTAGATCATCGTTACTGTTCATGTCAAACCACCAGAACTATATGTCAGGTGGCAGTTGTAACAGAAATTGCTGCACCTTGGACCTAGAAGTTATTAGTTATGAGTCCTGTACTGTATAAACAATACATGTTTTTACTGTCTTTGTGAAGGTAGGGATTACCATTTGGGAAGACTTACATAGTAAAACTTTTTGTGCTGTCAGCTCGGAGTATTTGAAATGTCACAGTTAGGACTGCAAGCAGTTTTAAATCCCAGTGAGATGTTTTTAAGTGAGGAGTATTTGGGTTCAGACGTTTTAGCAGGTTCAGCCATTGCTGTTACAATGGATGGATCTCGAAGTTTTCTCATAGAGATTCAGGTAGCTTTTCTATAGCTTCATGCTTGTTCCCCTCAGCTCCCCTTTGTCCTCTTTTTTCAATTTTAAACATTATTATTCCATTTTGGAGAATCTGACATGAAATGACTAGTTCAGAAAAATGTGATCTTTTATTATTATTTGTACTTTTTGCCCATCCAGTGGGGCGACTTGTTTTCTGATTAGACTCTGTTTCATGTTCTCTGAATTATAAATGCTCTATTAGCATATTCTAGTTTCAGACTTTTACAGTTTTGTAATCTTTCGAAGACGATGTTATACCTGAAAATTTAGATGCCTTAATGTTTAAATAAAGTTAAAGGGCCATAATAATTTCCATTTGTGAAAGTGAAACTAAGTCTTACTTTTATCCGTTACGAGTGTTGCTGCGGAACTTCTGAAAGAGAAGTAAGATGCTTGTTCTTGCTAGCAACAACCAAAAGCAGCACACACAGTTCTCAGAGAGTGGTAAAGAAGTGAGCTGCTAAGTTAGACTCTGTAGTATGTGTTATGTTATTATTGGGTATGACCCTTATTTTAGATTGTGTACCAACTGCCATTTTAAGTCTATTTACCACAAATACCTCCATATTCTCTTTGGCCATTCATTACTAACTGTTTCAAACTCTTCTTTTTTTTGGTGATTAATTGTTTAATTTTGTGTAGGCATTATGTGTACCTGGTAGTTCAACAATTTCACGGCAGGTTAATGGGATTCAAATGAGCAGAGCTGATATGATTATTTCAGTAAGCAAAGGCTCTTTGCATTTCTCTGAATATGAGTTTGCGAATTTGTGCTAGCTACTACGTAGCTGAAAATTCTCATACTACAGTAGCTTTACCAACTGTATTTCGCTATAAGAATATTTCGTTATAGAATCTAGATTATTAGTTGAGGAAATGTTATTTTTATTTGCTACTTATTCATATGATAGCTTATTTTATTTTTTGTTCTCGTTTCTTTGAACAATAAAACGATAGTGTAAGAGTGTTCATTCCAAATCTAGCATGATAACTTTCCATTACTTCTTTGAAAAAATATTTGAAAAATAAGCTATAGTATGTTTGTCACCTTTGAAATGCTTATAATTATTAGTGGACTTGTATTTTTGAATATATTCCTATACAGTTCATTTGTATTCTGCCCTTGTGAACTTATTTGTTTAATTACTCTTGAATTTTTAGGTTCTTATGAAGCAAGCTGGACTCAGCCTCCAAGAGAATGTAAGTCATATTTACACACTAAATTTCCATTTCCTTTTCACATTAATATGAGAGTTTTTGTCTTTATGATTTATAAATTGGTATTCATTTATCTAGTCTAGTGGGAGTTTGGACTTTCTCTCTGCTGTGAAATCCTTAAGAGGAAAGATGAAGATCTTTCGAAACAACCCTCTATGAGGCCTTGATGGTAGGGTGTGTTTATACCTTGCCTCAAGATCACAGGCTCGAGGGTTGCAGCCAGGAAAAAAAAAATAATAGTAATATTATGAAGACAAAGATCTTTCGATTAGTTTTATTTGTACTGCATGCTTCAATGGTTCTTTACTTGTATGCTATAAATTCCAATAATTCTGCTACTATTGTTGTTACTGCTGCTACTGTTACAAGTTTTTAACTTCTTTGCAGTGTGTGTGTGTATATATATATATATATATACTTATATATAATATTATTTTGATGTTGTCATTGCAGGCCATTTTCTTGAATGTTGTTAGTGGGATAACACTGACGGATACCGCGGGGGATCTTGCTGTAGCCGTAGCAATATGTAGCAGGCACGTCTTCTAATGATGACTCTCCTTTTCCTCTTTCAACTGAGGCTTTATATATTTGGATTATACATGGGATTTTCATCCATATTAGTCGTTAATATTTCCTGCTATGCATTTTAAGCTTGATAGATTTAGTATGGCAGTTTCCTGCAAATTATGTATTGTTTTAGGAATTTTTTCACCAGAGCACCCACCCCATATATCACCATCCCAATTTGTCTGTTCTGATTTAATATTTAAATCTTATATTGACAGCATATATTTGGTGGTCTTTTGTTCTTCAGTTTCTTAGAGTTCCCTATTCCTAATAATATAGCATTCATCGGTGAAATTGGCCTGGCTGGTGAGCTTCGCTCGGTAAGCATTTGATTTCATGCTATAGTGGTGAACATTGCACTAGTAATTGCTAAGTGAAGTGTATTTTTTGTCCAATAGCTGATAGTCATATGACTGTTGGCGTTAAATACATGAATCTACATGAATGTAAAATTTTAATTTCTTCCCTTTGATATTTTACTTTTTCCCAGCTTGAGAATACTGCTTTTGGTGTGATTGTTTTCTTAGGTTCCAAGAATGGATAAAAGGATTCATACTGTGGCCAAACTAGGTTACAAAAAGTGTGTAATACCAAAATCAGCTGAGAAATCCCTTGGAGTTTCAGCTTATGAAGGGATGGAGACTGTAGCTTGCAAGAATCTCAAAGAGGTTATCAACAAAGTCTTTTTGATCCATTGAAGTGAGCCAAGCATTACTTTTTTTTTTTTTCCTTTTTCTCTTTCATTAGATTGTGTTTAAGTCTGTATATATTAGGTGTAAAGTTGTTAACTGCAAATGGACTGGGGTTTTAACTATGTTCTTGCATCGTATTATTTATTGAGTAATGCTCCACATTTTGTCATATCATTTAGAAATTGATGTGGTAGTATATAATTGGTTTGTTTTGTAATGTATCTCCTTTTTTAGCTCCATTCACTATCCACCACCTGAAATACCACATCACTGAATCTGGAAAGATTTTAGTGTGACCATGTTTGGCATTTAGCATTTTCTTTATATGTATATATATATTTTCCATATAGTTATGTTTCAGGCTCATTTCATATTAAGCAAGGATCTTTGAAATATTGATGATCGAACGCTTGCTGATTATTTTTAGATCCGAAAATATGTGTTGCGTGTGCTGCTTTCGGCGAGTTTTTTCTTTTAATACAACCCGATATAAAGGAGTTTAGAAGGGATCAAACAAAATAGTGTTGGTGATGGTGTATTCACATTAAAACCTTATGAAACACCATACGATTTAGGATGCTATTTAAACACCCAATATTGACGGGAGAAAAGAAACCTCATATAATAAATAAACATCGAAATGATCTGTCTGAGCAGTCTCTACTTAGCCATGGTCACCTCGTGCCCCTTTTTCCCAATCTTTAGGTTGTGTCTCTGTATCTTCATCCTCCTCATCCGCAAAAACGTCTTTGGGATTCAGGAAACTTGGCTGATTAGTTGAGGATAGTAGCCTTGCCCACATTCTGTCAGTTATCACAACCTTGTTCTGTTTCTCAATCACCCGCTGTACAACAACAATGTACAACTTATGTTTATAAGTAATCCATTTGAAAGCAAGAGTTGTACTAACAAGAATTATGTCACTTGCCACCATTCATACCATTGATCAACATCGAACCACACACTGATCAACGGTGGTGAGCAACTTCACGCCAGTTGCCTCGCCACCATTGTTCGCTATGTATCTTACGCCAGTCTTATCAATGGTACAGAGTACACAATTGCTACCGGGCTCAAATCAAAATGTTGTTTTAAAGTAGTTCGAACTTACATGGAAGGGTATGTAAGCATGTCTTCCATTAACAGGGCCAACTGTGAAACCGGTGTACCCTGCCATTGCACCATGAATGGCACTGTGAGCAAGGAGGGTGCAGTATACGTTATCAGATGCGTTGCTTGGAACCGCACGGATCATGTAAGTGGGATCTGCCTCACAAGCACAACACTTTAGTAGGCTGTGTAGGAGTAACTAGTAAGGACTCATCCATAAAAACAATTATAGGATGAGGACTGACCAATATATTTGAGATTTGTAGTCATCTTTTGCTTCTTTGAGAAGTGGTCCTACAAAAAGAAAATTTAAATCAGACAAAAGAAAGTAAAACATGAATGTATTTCTCTGAATAAAACTTGAACCAACACGAGTTTCTCAACAACTAAGAATGGTTGACTTTGGACCCCAAAAGAAAAGTTGTGGAAAACTAAGATGAGAAAACGTTTACAACAAGAATTGCAAATAAGTACCATATGTTATTCCAGCATTTGTACCTTGATCTTCTGTGCTAACCACAGGCCAACATCTTTAAGTAGTTTATTTCCAGAAGCATCCTGTTGGTTAATATTTCGCGTACTCTCGGAAAGATTCTCTTGCCCTGCACCTTCAGCCACCACTATAACCATGTGTCCATTCTCTTTGAGTCTTTTTTCGATGTATTCGAAGAGTCCGCCAGCTCCTTCGAGGTAGAAGGGCGACTCTGGGATCAGGCAACAATCCACATCTCGGCTTGCAAGAGTAGCATACATAGCTATGAATCCTGTTCCACTAAAATTCATCAGATTGCAGCATTCATGTAGAGTTAGTTGATTAGTGCAATGAAAACCTAAACTTACCACTGTGGCGTCCCATTAACTTGACAACACCAATCCCATTCTCAATGCTTTCAGCCTCAACATGAGCTGCGTTAATAGCCCTTTGAGCTTCCTCAACGGCAGTGTCGAAACCAAAGGACTTGTCTATAACCTGAATCAGAGTGAGAAGAAGATTTAATATGAGACATTTTGCCATCTTGAAACACAGTCAATTATTCATGTCTCAGAATTCTGATCATGTCACGATAAGTACCGGAATGTCATTATCAATGGTCTTTGGAATTCCGGCCACCGCAACTTTTAGGCCACGCCTCCTGATTTCCTGAAATAAAAGATGGTTTGGTCAATTACCCTATTACCATTAATACCATCATCAGATAGTTTAGAGACTGGTGATCTTCAAACTCGGACTCACCTCAAAAATCACTGAAGCCCCTTTTTGAGTTCCATCTCCTCCAATTATGTAAACCTGAGGTCCACGAAGTTGACTTTTGTATGAGTTAATATATAGAACCTATAGATTGTTATATTAACAAGGCAAAACCAACTAAGTACAATAATATCTGAATATCAGAATCAACAACTTGTGAGACAGAAACAGATTAAGCAAACATGCCTGATTAATGCCTCGGTCCTGAATACTGTCCACTATTTTTGAGGTATCGTGACCACCACGAGATGTCCCAAGGATGGTACCACCTCGTTTATGGATGTCATTAACAACTTTTGGGGTTAATGGGATTGTATTTCTAGCATAGAAACCTTTATATCCTCCCTACATGTACAAAACCAAAACCCCACCTTACTAATCATAATCAAGATTAACCACAACTTAACTATAATCCCTGACCCCCTCTATGATATCTCACAAAATCATTATCAATCACCTCTAATATATATATATATATTTGCTACCTCTATTCCGAGAACTCTGTGTACACCATACATGTGGTATAAGCCACATACTATCTCTCTGATGACTGTATTTAGACCAGGACATAGACCACCACATGTTACTATACAGGCGTGCACTTCATCTGATTCAAAATACACCTGATAAAACAATTCAAAATTCAACGACGTCGTTTTCCTGCTAAATAACTCTTATTCGGAATTGAGTAATATGATCAAACACAAGGGTAAAAGATTAATAAAAGCTAAAACCTTCTGACGAGGTCCGGCGCGTCGAAAGTGGGTCCCTCTTGGACTATTTTTCTGGACAACAATCTGTAATTAAAAAATAAATATGGGACTAAAATTAGAACTAACACGATTGTTATAGTTCGTGACCCGAATTCTATTTGTCATAACTTATAACCTGAAAACTTCGCGGTGTGACGTCATTTTTATAATTATGAGAAATTTTAAGATCAGTAATGGAAACGGAGGAATCAGTTCGATAGGCCTAATCCCGGAGTCTATCACTGATCTCGTTGAGGGTGCGGGACTCCGCCCCCGCGGTATGAGCCTATTTTATTGGGCCGTTTTGCCCGTATAATTTTCGTCTGTACACATATGTTTTTTAGGGTTTTGAGATTATATATATTTTCAGTTTAGTGGTCTAAAATTCTATTTTCTGTAACTTATTTTTCAACATAGTGAAATTTCTTTCTTTACCAGTGATTTTTTCGGATTAGGGTTTTCCACTTGAATCTGTGTGTTTCTGTTTTTCATCATTTTTGTTGATTATCATTCGGTTATCCTTAACGAGGATTAAGCAATCAAATACAACGTTAAATAGGGGGAAAAAAAAAAACCGACGAGAATATTCACCTTGTGGGCAACCGTATCGTCCACATTAACGAAATATTGCCTGCTCAAACATGGGTCAGTTATATTCAAAGTTGTGATTTAAGCACATTTATTTACCACTAAACAAAATTTAATGCGTATACTCACTTGACAACTGAGTAAGAAGGATTATCTTGCAGTGGATTTGGATATGTCTGCATGAAATATACATTAGAAGGACATAACTAAGAGGTGAATTACATACATATTTACAAACCCAATAACAAAAAATAAAATAAAAAACTTTGTTTCAAATTCAAATATTTGCAAAACATTATTGTTTGGTTTTCATTTTCACGCTAAGAAATTGGATTGAAATATAGACAATAAACGTGTCTATGGAATCATATGCGGATGTGTCCAGCAAAATTCCTAATTTAAAAAAAAAAAAAAAATCTAAATCTAGAGAACCAAACAGAGCATTAAGAAAGAGAGTAGTAATATTATCATGTAACAGTATATAGTAAGTTACAGGGAGGTGAGGGATGTAATCAGATAAGTGCGGAACATCTTCGAGAACGTAGCCAGCGTCTCCCGTGACGATTTTAGGCTCGGTGACAGTTGAAAGTCCCATATCGGGAGTGGACTCGGAGTTTCCTCTAGGACTCGAATTCGAAAACGGAGTGGGGAAGTAGCGTCTGTGATTGGGCGTCTCAGGATAAGAGTTCTTAGGGTCGAAGCACCGGAACCTGGGTGTTGAAATAGATGCAGAACTAGATATCAAGTCCATTAATAAACTAACAACTCTCAAACTATATAATTATGCAAGTAGAGAGTTAAAAGGGAGTGCAGAAATGCGGGAATCAACGCCTATTTGTAGCCGTCCGATGCTTGATATTGCGGTGCTGACGTGTTTATTAAACAAAGACAAAAATAAAAATGGCCTTTTCTTTTATTTATTTAATATTGATATGAATTATGAATATTCTTGTAGTAGTATGGTAGATACTAGAAGCGCGGAACAGTCTCCAGAGAAAAGGGAGCCAAAGCGGGGTTGGCGGTTAAGCCTCAGGACACATCTCTACGCTACAGGAAACTGAACTGAAGTCTGAAAATATATATATAAATATAACCAGCAATAAATAAATAAAAAGAAAAATGGCAACATATATACATATTAAAAAATCGAACTCTTTTTTTTCGAAAAAAAAAATAGTTTATTACTTCCCTAAATTAGTAATTTTTTATTGTAATTATTTTCCTACGAGGAATCCATGACCTGGGAAAATATAAATTAAATTTATAACTCCTTACAAGTCAGCATTACGGGAAGTCATGCTGCTGACACGTGTACCGCAGCTTCCAGCTAATACCCCCAGACTTTTTCTTTTTTTTTTTTTTTTGGTGTGGAAAAAAGCATGAAGTATTTTTTTTTTCTTTTCATTTTGAAAAATTTGTATATTTGAAACTACATATAATATAATATCATACCATATGAACCTTTAAATTATAAATATTCTTTTTGGGGGATAATATTGCACATTGACATGATTTATTTTTTTAATTACCTATGATTGCCTCGTATTTTTTGGACGAGAAGAAAAAATATTGATTGTTAGCATGGTTTCCCTAAAAGAAAAAGAAGAAAAAGAAAAGGATGTTAGCACGGTGGAGATGACATCAAAATGCATGCTTGTGAGTTATGACTCATGGTCCATGCTATATGTAAATTAATTCAAAGAAAAATGCATGATAATTGACAAGCCTTGTTGCATGATAGGATGACCTTAGACTTTTTATTTATATTAATTCGTCACTGTTAAAATAAATAATCATTATTATCAACGACCTTCTTCGGCTTGTCATTGCATACAGAAACCAAAGGATTAAAATATATATATGGGTAGCAATCTAATAGATATTATGTTGTCCAATTAAAATTATTTATGTATATATTTTCATAATAAAAAGTAAGAAGAGAAAAATATTAAATAATGATTAATTTTTTTTTTTTTTTCAAATACTCAAATTATAATATCTATTACATCATGATAAAAAAAATATCTATTAATAGGATAAAAAACATATCTTTTGAATTGAAAACTTATAAATATATATATATATATATCTATAGATATATATAAATGTCTTTTGTGGAACAAGAGAGCTGCGCCACACGTATATAAGAAGTCGGTCGTGAAATTTCTATTATTATTTGGTAATTAATAAATGGTTAGTTTGGTTTTCTGTTTATAAAATGGTCTATGGCTTATTTTTTGGATTTCAATATTGACTTTTTGGTTTTAGTTTCGCTCAACAAAATTATAATTATATATATTTTCAAAGATCCTTTGGAAGAGTCTTTTAAGCAATACTTGAGAAAATATTTATTCCTTTATTTCTTTTTTAAAATCTTTTTTTTTTAAAGTCAACATCAATTATAAAAATTAATAATAAGATGGGGTACTTATCAGAGAAAAACAAATATATAAATAAGGGCAAAGGAGGGGGAAAAAGAAAGATACCAATCTTGGAAATAAATGTAAATTATCTAAGAGTGTTATGAAATATTTAAATGTCCATTAAATTATTTCAATAATTATTTCTTTTACATCATATATAATGTGTAAACTATTGAAAATTAGGTAGAAATTTTCAATTAGTGTGTTACGTGTTCTTAGATGGATGTCATACAAGTGACAATTAAGTAAATGGTTAAGAATGATTGTATTGGCCTATAAAGAGGCTTCTCAATTTCACTTAAAAGATGAACAAAAGAAAAGAAATAAGAGAAGTGTGAAAGAAAGAAGAGAAGAGATTTTCTCACATTAATTTCTTTGGTTTAGCATTAGTATTCTTAAGTTCTTATATTATATACTCTCAATATTATTTATAACATATTTTCAGCACAAGCTTTTAGCCATTACAATCTCGATAAGGTAAAATTTTGTTAGTTACTATATTGCATTATTTATATCCCTTTTAGTTTAGTGAAGATCTATTATAAGCAATTTAATATATGTATATATATTGTATACTATAAAAGTGTATTTATATATATATAAATATACTTTATTTCTTTCTAATTTTAGTACCTATAATTTTCTTTCTAACAATGTAAAAGTTTTAATGTTCTAATATTACATTGAATTACTTCTTTATATGATGTTATTTGAAATACTAATTATCGTCATTTTTCTTACCATAAATTATTATTGTGGCAATACTTATGTACTTACAATTAATTTTTTAACTTTAAGTTTTCCATATCTATATGTTTGATTATAAAACTCTATAATATACATGTTTATAATTATATCTTTGAATATTATTAATTCAATATATTAGGTAATCGTATTTTATTTTCAATGATATTGATAAAGTTATGAGTTTCTTATTCCTAACTATATAATGTTTTATGATATAATAATTTTCACAATGACAAACCTCACAAAACTTGAATTCTTTGCCCTTGAAATTTCGGACAAGAATTATTTAGCATAGACACTTGATGCCGAAATCCACCTTAATGCCATGAATATTGGAAATACAATTATAGAAGAAAATGATGCATTTACTCAGAATCATGCAAAAGTCATGATCTTCCTTTGGTATTGTTTGCACGATAGATTAAAAACTGAATATTTAACTATAAAGGACCTATATGTGCTATGGAAAAATTTAAAAGAAAGGTATGACCACGAAAAAATTGTGATACTCCCTAAATCTCGTTATGATTGGATGCAGCTGCATCTGTAGGATTTTAAAACAGTCAGTGAATATAATTCAATAATATTTAAAATTACTTTTTAATTGAAATTATGTGGAGAAAAGTCTACTGATGAAGATATATTAGAAAAAACATATTCTATGTATCGAATATTGTCCTGCAGCAATAATATCAGGAGTGTGATTTTAAAAAATATTCTGAATTGATTTCATGTTTACTAGTTACTGAACAAAATAATGAGCTATTAATAAAAAACCATAAAATTCGCTTGACTACTTCGATAACATTTTTTGAAGTAAATGTTGTATCAACTACTAATTATGGTTATAAACATAGTCATGGTTGTGGTCGAAGTCGTGGTCGTGACAGGGGTCATGGTCGAAATTTTTCTTAGCATCATGGTGGTCACAACAACTTTTCAAATTTCAAGAAAATCGCAACTTACCAGAAGCGGAGAAATAATGAAGAGATGCAAGAAAAGGAAAAAAGGTTCACAATATAAACTATCTAAAAATTCTGAGAATCTTTGCTACAAATGTGGTATGGGAGGATATTGGTCATGTACCTGTCATATGCCTAAATACCTTGTTGACCTTTATCAAGCATTAATGAAGGAAAATGAAAGAACATAGAAACGAACTTCGTTGAACAAAATGATCTTAGTGATTTTGCCCATTTGGATATTTCAGACTTCTTTGAAAATACAATCGAGAAAAATTGATAATGGGCCATTAATATCTAAGTTTATTATGTGTTAGATTATGTAATCTTTGTGTGTTATTTTCAATTTCTGTTTATATAATGTATTACTTTTCTTAAGTTATGTATTTCATGACGTCTTTCATCTAATAATTATAGTTTTTTTACTTTTAATTTGTGAAGAAATATAGATTTTACTAATATTAGTTCGAAGACCAATAGTGAAGATATTTATCTGGTAGATAGTGCGATAACACACACAATCCTTAAAGATAAAAAGTATTTCATAAAATTATCATTGTAAAAAATAAATGTGAATACAATTTCAAGTATCACAAAAATAATTGAAGGCTCTGAAACAGCTATAATAATACTACCTAGAGGAATAAAATTAATTACAAATGATACTTTATTCTTTAGTAAATTCTGAAGACATTTGCTAAGTTTCAAAGATACACATTGCAATGGGTATCATATTGAGACTACAAATAAGAATAATATATAGTATCTCTACATTACTTCTATTATTTCAGGTCAGAAGTAAATATTAGAAGAGTTATATACCTTTTTCTCTGGGTTGTATTAAATATTTATAAGTACGATTGAATCGCATAATGTGATGGTCAAAAAGGATTATGATCCTAAAGTTTGCTCTCTTTGGCATGACTATCTAGGACATCCTGGGTAATTATGATGCGAAGAAATATTGAAAACTCACATAGTCATCTATTAAAAAACCAGAAGATTCTTTTATCCAATGAATTTTTCTGTAGGACTTGTTCTTAAGGAAAATTAATTATTAGGCCATCTCCAATGAAAGTTGCAGTTGAGTCTTCTGCATTTCTAAAAAAAATTTAAGGAGATATATATGGCCCTATTCATCCGACATATGAATCATTTAGATACTTTATGGTGTTGATAGATACTTCAATATGTTGGTCATATTTTTGTTTATTATCTACTCGCAATATTGCATTTGTGAGACTTCTTGCTCAATTAATTCGTTTAAGAGTATAATTTCCAGACAATATGATAAAGACTATTCGTCTTGATAATGTTGGTGAGTTTACATTTCAAGTTTTTAATGATTATTGTGTGTTAATTAGAATTAATATTGAGCACCCTGCTACCCACACATATACATAGAATAGTTTAGCTGAACTATTTATTGAACGCATTCAATTAGTTGCTAGACCTTTATTAATGAGAATAAAGTTACTTGTTTCTACTTGGGGGTATGTTGTATTACATGTTGTTGCCCTTATTCGTATTAGACCTATAGGTTATTAAAAATACTCCCTGCTACAACTTACTTTTGGTCAAGAACCAAATATTTCCTATCTACGAGTTTTTAGTTGTGCAATATATGTACCAATCGCTCCACCACAACGCACCAAGATGTGCCCTCAAAGAAGGTTGAGAATTTATGTTGGTTTTGAGTCTCTTTCTATTATCAAATATCTTAAACATCTAACAAGTGATGTTTTCAAGGTACGATTTGCTGATTGTTAATTTGATGAAACTATATTCCCACCATTAGGGAGATAAAAACAATAATCGGAAAAATAACTTGAAATTTCTTGAAATGCATCATTATTATCTCATTTTGATCCTTGAACTAATCAATGTGAACTAGAAGTTCAAAAAATTATACATTTGTAAAATATTACAAATCAGTTATCTGATGCATTCACTGATACAAATAGAGTGACTAGATCTCATATTCCAGCTGTAAATACTCAAGCTAAGATTAATATTCCTATAGGACAATCTTTAGGAGTAACAACATATGAGTCTAAGACACGCATAAAGCATGGTAGACCAATTAGCTCTAAGGATTATATTACAAAAATTGGCCATTCTGAAGATGACAGTATTCCTATGAAATAACTGCATTGCTAATACAGGTAATTGACATAACTAAGCAAATAACTCCAGAAGAGTTTTAGGTACCTGACGATATTGAAAATAAAGAGATTTCAATAAGTTATGTAAGCTCAAGACAGGAAAGGAATCAAGATAAAAATGATGGTAACAATATATTTGCATATGTAGTAGCTACTGATATAACAAATGAAAGCGAGGATCTTGAAATAAAATCCGTCGAAGAATATCGAAATAAAATGATTGGCCAAAATAGAAAGATGCAATCAAGGAAGAACTAAAATCTCTTGGAAAAAGAGAAGTATTTGGACCTGTGGTCCAAACACCTAAAGGTGTGAATTCAGTAAGGTACAAATAGGTCTTTGTACAAAAATGTAATGAGAAAAATGAGATCGTGAGATACAAAACACGACTTGTGACACAAGGTTTCTCACAAAGATTAGGAATAGATTTTGAGGAGATATATTCTCCTATAGTAGATGCAATAATATTATGATACTTAATTAGTCTAGCAGCCTCTAAAGGACCTGAAATGCATTTGATGGATGTTATAATAGCATATTTATATGGGTCACTTGATAGTAATATTTTTACGAAAATTCTTGATGGAGTTAAAGTACTTAATACAATATCACGAGAAATGTGTTCAATAAAATTACAAAGATCTTTATATGGATTGAAGTAATCTGGACCCATGTGGTACAATCATCTTAGTGAATATCTTTTGAATAAAGGATATATGAATAATCTTATTTGTCCATGCATTTTTTTAAGAGCTCAAGAATTGGATTTACTATCATTGTAGTATATGTTGATGATTTGAATATCATTAGGACTCCTAAAGAGATTAACGAGACAATAAAGTATTTAAAGAAAAAATTTGAAATGAAAGATCTTAGAAAAACAAAATTTTATCTTGGCCTCTAAATTGAGCATTTACCAAATGATATACTTTTACATCAATCATCTTATACAGAATAAGTCCTTAAAAAATTTTGTATGGACAAAACTCATCTATTAAGTATCCCAATAGTTGTTAGAACACTTGCTATGAACAACGATCCTTTCTGTCCTCGAGAAGATAATGAAGAACTTCTTGGTCCTGAAATACTATATCTGAGTGCAATTGGAACTTTTATGTATCTTGCTAATTGTACTCAACCTGATATATCTTTTTCTGTTAATTTACTAGCAAGATATAGTTCTGTTCTAACTCAAAGGTACTGGAAAGGAGTTAAACAAATATTTCGTTATTTTCATGAAAAGACTGACATAGGTTTATTTTATTCTAATAAATTTATATCACAATTAGCTAGTTTTGCAGATGCAAGATACTTGTCTGACCTACACATAGCTCGATCTCAAACAAGCTATATATTTACTAATAGTGACATAGCTATATCCTAGCATTGTATAAAACAAACGATCTCTGCTACATCCTCGATTCATTCTGAAATAATTGTACTTCATGAGGCAAGCCAAGAATGTATATGGTTAAGATCTATGATTCAACATATTTAATAAACATACAAATTAACTTTTATCAGATTGATTTCAACTATGATACACGAGGATAATGCTAGATGCACTGCTCAATTTAAAGGAGGCTAAATCAAAAGTGATAGAACTAAGAATATATCACCCAAATTATTCTTTATGCATGAACTTTAGAAGAAATGTGATATAGATATTCAACAAATTTACTCTAGTGACAACTTGGCCGATCTGTTCACTAAATCACTCTTTACCATAATATTCAAGATGTTGATACACAAAATTTAAAGTGCCAACTCAAAGATCTTCGGTGAATTTCAAGTGAATTAGTTATAAGGGGGAGATTGTTATGCGTGTACTCTTTTTTCCTTAGCCAAGGTTTTATCCTACTAGGTTTTCCTAGTAAGGTTTTTAATGAGGCACTCTTCAAAGTGTAACAAAAACAAGAATTGTGTACTCTTTTTCCTTAACTTGGATTTTTTTTACAGGGTTTTTTTTAGTAAGGTTTTAACGAGACATTTTCTTTTATAATAGACATCCAAGGAGGAGTGTTATAAAATATTTTCTATTTATACGTCCATTAAATTATTTCATTAATTGTTTCTTTTATATCATGTGTAATGTGTAAACCATTGAAAGTTAGGTAAAAATTTTCAATTAGTATATTAGGTATACTTGAATGGATACCATACAAGTCACAATTAAGTGTATATCTAAGATTGATTGTATTGGCCTATAAACAGGCTTTTCAATTTCACTTGAAAGATGAATAAAAGAAAAGAAATAAGAGAAGTGTGAAAGAAACAAGAGAAGGGATTTTCTCACATCAATTTCTTTGGTTTAGCATTAGTATTCTTAAGCTCTTATATTATATGCTCTCAATATTATTTATAACAAAGAGTTTTTTTTTTTTGGGTTCAAGATGACCTTTTTATGTCTAGTTATATTATATTTTATCACCTTTTTTGGATTTGGAGAAATGGATGAACTTTATTTAAGAGCTATATTTGGTTTGGTCTGGATGACCATTTTAGGACCTGTAGGAATCATTATATAGTGCAAAAGAATGTGGTATGTGTAACAAACAAAATTTTACATACAAGAGAGAGAGAGAGAGAGAGAGAGAGAGAGAGAGAGAGAGAGAGAGAGAGAGAGAGAGAGAGAGAGAGCTTAAGATCATTATAATTTTGTTGTTTAAGTACATAAAATCAAAAAACTATTTTTATGGAAAGAAAGAAAACTCTAACCTTTTTATTTGAGAATTTTTTTTGATGAAGTGGTTGATCTATACCACAATTGAGACTACGATCTTCCTCACTAAGTCTCTACACAAAAGAACAAGAGAATAGACTCTTAATAATCGCGAAATTATTATTTCTTATATACTTTTGAATTCTTGCTATTGGTCTCAATATATGAGATAGTAAGAAGATGCTTAAGAGAGAGAGAGAGGAAAGAACCATACGCTAAAAATTTAAAAAAAAATAAGAAACATTTCACAAACTCCTAGTATGGCCTCTGACTTTTGGAACAAAAAAAAAAAAACTAATTGGCCTCTCATATTATTTTTAACATGTAGAAAAAAAAATTGTGTTTCCTACTGTTCTCAAACTTTTATATGTATAAAACTATTTTCCAATTTGATAAATTGAAAAATTAATATAATATTAATGTCATAAAACCTTAAATAGGGAAAACAATTTTAATCCTATTAAAGATATTATCAAAAATAGAGCTGACAATTCGAGCTAGACCTAATAGGCCAGCCTAGCACGACCATTCATATGTAGGCTTGAGCAGGGTTTGGGAATCTCGACCCATTTTTTAGGGCCTATTTTGGGTCATTTTTGTTGTAAATTTTTTTTAGGGCCCAAAATTATAAAAAAAAAAAGGTCGAGCACAAGTCGGCCCATTTCGGGTCCGACCCGGTCTTAGCCTACCTAGGAGCCCAACAGGCTCGGGCCAAGCTCTATTATTATTATTTTTTTTTATTTGTGGTCTAGCCTATCTCGTCTGCCCCTTTGAGCCCGTTATGGGCAGGCTATCTGAACTATCCATTTTTCCACCTATAATCAAAATATGTACAGTTGAGAGAGAAAATTTTCTCTGCTCTTTAATGTGTAAAATAATTTCCAGTCAAATTTTATACAATTTAAAATCATGTAAAAGACAATATTTTTAACTCAAATAGGAAAATAAATTCCCTTCCTCTCAAAATAGGGTTTACACGTATATTGCTAAAATATTTTTAACGTGTAGTATAGTTTCCTATTAAAATGAAATACCTTTCTTTCCTCTTTGGATTTATCTATTTAATTATATAGATAATTCCATATATTTTTTAATTTAGAAGAAACAAAACAACCTTCAAGCTTACATGTTTAAAGGAAAATTAAATTCCTTAATTTCTCTTCATTACTATTACGTGTAATGCTTGTCTTACACAAGCTAATATTTCGAAAATTTCCTATTTTGTTTCATCCAAAAAATTCAAAATAGTAGAATTAATTTATTTGATTTAAAGGAAAATTAAATTCTTTAATTTCTCTTCATTACTATTAATGTGTAATGCTTGTCTTACACAAGCTAATATTTCAAAAATTTCCTATTTTGTTTCGTCCAAAAAATTCAAAATAGTAGAATTAATTTATTTGATAAATCATAATTTCCTAATTAGAAAATAACAAAAATAGTCGCATTATTTTTCTTATCTTTATGTGTTCAATACAGAGAAAAAAATATCTGTGTTACATGCCTAATACAGTGCTGAAAACACTTTTGTTTCTTATTAAATAATCGTATTATTTATAAAGAATAATAAATCAAATATATAATAATAGTAACAAGTATTATTTATTATAATGTGACACATGAAATAATTAAATGTATAACATTAATTTTAGTGTGACATAATTAATTTAAAATTCAATAACTCTAAATTAAATATTAATAAGTAAAGTGACTATATAATACACTTAATACAGTGTTAATAGAGGTAGTTTGGGGACCTATAGACTTGTTGTCACGGCCCAAAGATGGAAAATTCCTTGATTTATTTGAAAAATATCAAAAGTTCTAGTTTTATAAAACGGTCCATTTAAATAAAATAATTGGAATTTCATCCCGTGAACCACTCCTACAGTTCGTTTACACCATTAAACATAGACTGAATAATAATTTAAAAATGAGAAATCAAATATAAGTCTAAGCATCACTATCATCCACAACGAAACTAAATCCCAGAATTGTATATATAAGTTCACGAACAAAATAAAAAGCAGTAATCTTGATTCAATGCTAATACAAAACCCAAATAATCCAAACACCACAATAGCAAGCTTCTAGCATTATCAAGAAATGAACTATAGTCAAGATGACCTCTTACTCCTCTTGAGCACCAAGATGGCACTGAACACCACCTGAGGAAGAAGGTATAGGGGTGAGTATAAAATGTCCAGTAGGAAAAACAATTATCTCGGTAGAAAATATTTTAGTGATGGAGGATTCTTACATGGTTAGTTTAGTCCAAAACATACATATATATATAATCCAAACCGGAAATCCATATATATATATATATATATATATATATAGCAGTGTAATCAAAACCATTCAATTCATATATACATGACACAAATCAACCCATACCCATGAGCTCTCATCCTCTTATCTGTGGAAACTAAGGATGACGACACTAAGTATGCCTAACAGCCTGCCTGACACCTAAGCCCATACCTGGAGGAGATACCCATGTGACGCCTACCAAACCTAGAAGGGTAACTAAATTGCCTACGCTTGTCAAATGGGGAGATAATCAGAAGTAACAAAATTCCGTACGGGTTTATGGACTCTGCACTGACGGTGGGGCATATAACGCCACACTATAAACCCACGATGTTAACACAATGCTCATATATGATCCTATGACACGTGAAACATAGAACTGAAGTGTAAAAATAATTGTGCTCAGGTTTTTCAATAAAATAAGCATATTAGGTTTTTATAAAAAAAAATGGGGTAGCATAACGACCTTATTTTTTATATACTCAAAAATAACTTGCACCCAGTAAAATCCTCAGAGCAATACAGTATATATATGTATATTATACTATCATAATCCATCATTTGCGAACTAATTTGGAGGGTCAGGAACCAATTCCAAGCCCTCGATCGTCCTTTTGCAAAAAACTAACTTCTCAACGGAGCTTCAATTCCACAAATGGACCTCTTTATTGAATTCCTAGCACCCAAAATAGCTAGGTTAGACATATAACTTGTCCAATTCAGATCCGTGAACATAGCGGGCCAGTGGCACAAATCGAGGCAAATCTTAACCGTCTGATTTCGATTTTCGTGCCGATCACCAAACATAGACAATATATATATATATATATATCAAACTTCTCCATTTTTCGAGTACAATCCAAAAATGACAACAAAATCACCATCCAACGGCCGAATTAAAAAGTAAAACTTAAACTCAAAATATTAAAAAATGGCAACTTTTGATTCGGCCAGTACGAGGTTAAGATATATATACCTTGACAATCCTTGCGACGATACGAATCCAACGAGCTTAGTTAGAGGTCGAATGGACGCCGAAATGTTCACCGGTGGGCAAAAATCTGAAATGCTCCAAACGACTTCTCCTTCTTCTTCGGCGACGGCAGCAACTCCGGCGGCCCTGCAGCTGGCCGGCGCTAGCTCATGGCGGCTAAGGGGAGGTCCGCCTACCGTCTGGTGGCCGGACGACACTCTGGAGGCGAGCTGCGGCGGTGGTCTTCCTTCGGCCGAGGGAGATGAGAGAGAGAAAGAAAGAGAGAAAGAGAGAGAGAGAGAGAGCGAGCTGGGAGAGAGAGAGAGCGAGCTGGGAGAGAGAGAGAGAGAGAGGGAAAATGGAAGATGACAAGCATGTGGCTTCTCTTTATGAGGCAGTGTAATTTGTTCAAAAATTGCACATATGTCCCTAAATTTCAAATCTCTTTCAAATCAGTCCCCCAAAAATTACAATTTAGTCCTTCTGCACAAAACTTTTACAAATTAATCCCACCAATATTATATCCGAAAAATTGATAAAATGTCCAAATTATCCTCATAAATTCCGGGTTTTTACATTATCCCCTCTTTATAGGAATTTCGTCCCGAAATTCAAAATACAAATCAAGGTTTACATCACAATACAACTTTTAACTGAAAGTTAAACAAATGAGGGTACTTCTCGTACATCTCCGTCTCGAGTTCCCAAGTAGCCTCGTCTTCTTTATGATGTTCCCAAAGTACCTTGACAAGCAAAATCTCTCTGTTGCGAAGCATCTTCAACTCTCTAGGCAACAAACGAACAAGTTGCTCTTCATAAGACTCATCTTCTTGGATCGGTACATGCACGTACTGAACAACATGAGATGGGTCTAGTGTATACTTCTTCAACATCGACACATGAAACACATTATGCATGTGACCCAACTGTGTAGGTAGATTCAAGCGATACCCTATTGGTCCAATTCTCTCAGTGATCTCAAAGGGACTAATATACCTCGGAGCAAGCTTACCCTTAACTCCAAATCTTGTAACACCTCACCTTGGAGTTACTTTCAAGAACACAAAATCACCAGTATCGAACTCTACCTCATGCCTCTTAGGGTCAGCATAACTCTTCTGACGACTCTGAATTTCCTTGAGTCTCTCTTGGATATCCTTGATCTTCTTAGTAATCTCCTCGATCAGTTCAGGTCCAAGAGTAACACGCTCTTCAGGTTCTGCCCAACACAAAGATGACCTACACGGCCTTCCATATAATACTTTATATGGAGCTCCACCTACATTGGTCTGGTAACTGTTATTGTAAGTAAATTCCACCAAAGAAAGATGATTATCCCAGTTCTCACCGAAATCCAGTATGCAACAATGTAGCATATCCTCAAGAATCTGAATGGTCCTTTCAGACTGACCATTTGACTCTGGATGGTGAGCTGTACTGATATCTAACTGCGTACCCAATGTGTTCTGTAAGGCTCTCCAAAACTTGGAAGTAAACTTTAGATCTCTGTTGGAGACTATGCTTAAAGGCACACCATGCAAGCATATGATATTCTCCATATACAGTCTACTGAGCTTAGTAAGTGAGTAGTCCATCCCGATCGGTATAAAGTGAGCACTCTTTGTCAACCGATTGACTATCACCCAAACTGTGTCATTCTTCCTCAAGGTCTTTGGCAAACGGGTCACGAAGTCCATCATGATCTTGTCCCACTTCCATTCTGGAATTGGCAATAGCTGAAGTAATCCAGCTGATCTCTAGTGTTCAGCCTTGACTTGCTGATAAGTCAAATACTTAGCCACAAAGATAGCTACATCCTTCTTCATCCCTTTCCACCAATACTGCCGCTTCAAGTCTTGGTACATCTTGGTACTACCCAGATGTACTGCAAACTTTGATTTATGAGCCTCTGTTAGAATGGTTTCTTGAAGATTAGGGTCATTAGCTACAATCAACTTTCCACTGAAAAGCAAAAATCCTATTCTGTTAGTGCTCCAACCATCTAACTATTCACTATTCTAAAGCTGGTTCCAGATTGTCCTCAACTCTCTATCTTACCACTGACTCCGTTGAACAGTCTGGAAAAGTAATGGTGAAATCATAATGTTACTCAAACAAGCAACCACTTCATTCTTGAAGTACTGCAAGTTGTAGTCACCAATCATAACTGAGTTCTTCTAGTCTTCAAACACTAGTGCAACCAGAATATCACGAGGCTTTCTACTCAGTGCATCGGCTACAATGTTGGCTTTACCAGGATGATACTATAGGTCGAAGTTATAATCCTCCATATACTTAACTCATCTTCGTTGTCTCAAGTTCAGATCCTTCTGGGTAAAGAGGTACTTCAAACTCTTATGATCAGAGAATATGTCGAACTTTATACCATACAAGTAACATTGCCAAATTTTCAAGGCAAAGATCATTGCTGCAAGCTCCAAATTATGGGTGGGATAGTTCTTCTCATGTGGCTTCAACTGACGAGAAGCATAAGCCACAACTCGATCATTCTGAATCAATACACATCCTAAACTCGTCTTCGAAGCATCAGTATATACCACAGAAGGTTTGCTACTGTCAAGAACAGTCAGAACTGGTGCAGTGGTCAAACTCTGCTTCAACCTGACAAAAACTTCTTCACTTTCGTGATCACAAAAAGACTTAACATCCTTCCTGGTCAACTTCATCAAAGGCAAGGCGATCCTCTAAAAATCTTGCATAAAACGGCAGTAGTAGCCTACAAACTAAGGAAACTCTATACTTCTGTCACATTTCTCAGTCTTTCCCACTCTAGAACAGCTTCGATCTTAGCGAGATCAACTAAAATACCTCCGTGAGAAATCACATGGTCCAAGAACTTCACTTCTGACATCCAAAAGTCATATTTCGATTTCTTGGCATAGAACTGATGATCTCTCAAGGTCTTAAGTATTATCCCCAGATATTCGGCATATTCTTCTCGAGTCTTGAAATACACCAGGATATCATCAATAAATATAAACACAAAACGGTCTAAAAACAGCCTGAAAGTCCGATTCATGAGATCCATAAATGCTACAGGAGCATTTGTCAAAACAAACGGTATCACTAGAAACTCAAAATGACCATATTGAGTTTCTGAATACTGTCTTAGGTATATCATCTTCCCTTATCTTTAACTGATGATAACTATATCTCAAATCGATCTTGGAGAAGAACCTTGAATCACCGAGTTGATAAAAAACTCGTCTATCCTTGGCAAAGGATACTTGCTCTTCACTGTCAATTGGTTCAACTTCCTATAGTCCATACAGAGTCTTAACAAACCATCATCTTTCTTCGCAAACAAAATAGGAGCATCCCAAGGAGAAGTGTACTGCGAATAAAGCTATTGGAAAACAGGTCGTCCAACTGCCCTCTCAATTCTTCCATCTCAGCAAGAGTCATGCGATAGGCTGGAATAGAAACTAGCTGAGCTCCAGGAACTGCTTCAATACAGAACTCGATCTCCCTATCTGGTGGTAACCCCGGTAAGTCTTCAGGAAACACCTTTGAATACTCACTAATCACTGAAAACTATATGTTTTGATTGTCTGTCCTCATCTCTCATCAATGGCAAATAAGTTCCCATAACACTCGAGATTCTTCCTTCCACCCATGCACGCTTTCAGAACAGGACTAGACTTCAACAAACTCATCCCAGCATGATAGATAATAGGTTGCCCATCACCAGGAAAAAGAGTCACTTGCTTTTTATGACAGTCTACAATGGCTCATACTTTGATAACCAATCTATATAGAGTATCACGTCATATTGTCCCATCGACAACAACACTAAATCAGTATGAAGCTTCCTATCATCGACTATAACCCGATAAGACTTATACACACTAGATACATTGGTTACTCCTCCCAAAGGTGTACCCAATGTCAATACATAATCTAAATCAGAAAATTCTAACCCCAACAGTTGAGCAAACAATAAGGATATGAATGAATGGGATGCACCAGTATCAAACAAAACATGTGCCCAAGAGTGTGAAAGAAGGATCATATCGCAAACAACACCTCAGCTGATGCGATTCTGAGTGTCGTCTGCCCCAGTAAAAGTATAGGCTTGGCCAGTCACTTTTCCTTTCCCTTTGTTGCCTCTTCCACTGGCCCGAATGGCTACTGCTGGGTCTTGGACCACTATTGCCAAAACCACGCTCACTCTGACTCCCTGAGGCCTGAAGAGTCTGAAAGTTTTGAGTGTGACCCTGAGGGCGGTACTGATGCTGATAAGGCTGAGGGGAAGTAAAAGTCTATGAAATATCCTATGACTGTTGCGGCCTTGCTTGAGTGTTCTGATAAGAAATAGAACCAGACTGGCTCCTCTGCGGTCCTCCTGGAGAAAGAAGAGATTTCTGTAGACGATTGGGACACTCCTTCTTCTGATGACTTTACTAGCCATTAACGAAACATTCTCTATACAGATTGCCTCTGCCACCCCCTGAAGAACCGCTGCTATTCGAGCTCCCACTGTTCGAAGTGCCCTCGGCTGACCACGGCCCCTAGTTCCTTCTGGTAACTTTCCTATCATTACCTCTCTACTGGTTCCTCCTGAAATCCAATTCTTCTTCAATGGCCTCTACCCACTGTGCAGCCACTGCAATCTCAGGAATAGTATGAAATTCTGAGTACCAATTCTATTGAAAATGTTCCGATTTAGACGACTCCTGAACTTGGTAACTCGGTACTTGTCACTCGTACTCGGTCCAAGAGCAACTCAGTGAACTCTATCAGGTACTCATTCACCGTTTTATTACCTTGAATCAATGTCTAAAACCGGTTCACAATTTCATCCTATTGATCCTCATTGTCATACTGGGCCTTGAAAATCCGCTTAAAGTCTTCTCAAGTCAGACCCACTACATCTTGCATCTGCTCTACTGTCTCCCACCAACGAATAGCACTCCTCGTCAAACGGGTAACAACAAACACAGCCAAAAACTTAACCAAAGTATTAAGGGCTTGAAAGTGCCTTTCCATCTCATGCAAACAAGCAATTGTCGTGAGAGCTTCTGGTCTCATGTCAAACTGCCCTGGCTATAGACGCATAAACCGTTGGAGATAATCAGCCTGATCTAACTGACGTTCCCTCGGAGCTGGAGGGTGATGGTCTGGATTGCTCATCTGGATGAATGCCTGCTGCATTGCCTTGATCAGATGAGTGAAATCCGGACAAGGATGTTCGGCACCCGACTGGTGCTTCAGAGCTCTTCTAGGAGGCATCTTTATAAGTCTAAAATAATATGCCAAACTGTTAGTGAGATAATGATGCCTGCTTGTCATAAAATCAACTTCAATGTAGTTTAATAGCGATACATCCGAGCTATTAAACTCAAGCTCTGATACCACAATTTCTGTCACAACCCAAAATTCAGGCTAGTGGCAGAAGGGGAATTTCACAAAGATGGGAAATTCCTTGATTTATTTGAAAAGTGTCAAAAGTTCTAGTTTTATAAAATGGTCTATTTAAATAAAATAATTGGAATTTCATCCCGTGAACCACTCTCACAGTTTGTATACACCATTAAATATAGACCGAATAATAATTTAAAAATGTGAAATCAAATATAAGTCCAAGCATCACCATCATCCAAAACGAAACTCAAATCCCAGAATGGCATATATAAGTTCACAGATAAAATAGAAAGCAATAATCTTGGTTCAATGCTAATACAAAATCCAAATAGTCCAAATACCACAATAACAAACTTCTAGCATTATCAAGAAATGAACTATAGTCAAGATGACCTCTTACTCCTCTTGATCACTAAGATCGCACTGAACACTATCTGAGGAAGAAGGTTAGGAGGGTGAGCATAAACTGTCCAGTAGGAAAACCAATTACCTTGGTCAAAAATATTTTAGTGATGGAGGATTCTTGCATGGTTAGTTTAGTCAAAAACATACATATATATAATCTAAACCGGAAATCCATATATATATATATATATNGGACATATAATGCCACATTGTTAACCCACGATGCTAACATGGTGAAAATAATTGTGTTTGAGTTTTTCAATAAAATAAGCATATTAGGTTTTTATAAAAAAAAAAAATGGGAAAATAATGGCAGTATTTTTGATATACCCAAAAATAACTTGCACTCAGAAAAATCCTCAGAGCAATACAGTATATATATGTATATCATACCATTACAATCCATCACATATGTTCAAGAAAAAAAAATCACATTTGTTGTCATATGTTGCAGAAAATAAGTTTTGATTCGAAAATAGTATAAAATAGAGGTAATCGAATCCCTACCTCACAAGAATAGCGATACCATGCTATTGAATCCTCAAGGCATCGTCGACAATCATCCAGAGGGTCGGGAACCAATTCCAAGCCCTTGATCGTCCTCTTGTGAAAAACCAACTTCTCAACGGATGTTCAATTCCATAAACGGACCTCTTCACTGAATCCTAGTACCCAAAATAGCTAGACATATAACTTGTCCAATTTGGGTCTGAGTTCACACTAAGTCGGTGGCACATAAATCGAGGTAAATCTTGCCATCCGATTTCGATTTTCGTACCGATCACCAAACATATGTAATATATATATATATATATATATATCAAACCTCTCCATTTTCCGAGTACAATCCAAAAATGACAACAAAATTACTATCCAATGGCTGGATTAAAAAGTCAAACTTAAACTCAAAATATCCAAAAATGACAACTTTTAATTCGGGCAGTACGAGATTAAGATATATATATATCTTGACGATCCTCACGACGATATGAATCCAACGAGCCCGGTTAGAAGTCGAATGGATACAGGTGACCAAAAATCCGAAATGCTCCAAATGGCTTCTCCTTCTTCTCCGGCGACGGCAGCAGCTCCGACGGCCCTACAGCTAGCCGGCGCTGGCTCTGGCAGCCTGGGGGAACTCTGCCTGCCGTCTGGTGGCTGGACGACACCTGGGAGGCGAGTTGCAGCGGTGGTCTTCTTTCGGCCGACAGAGACCCGAGAGAGAGAGCCACCTGCCGTCTGGTGGCTGGACGACACCTGGGAGGCGAGCTGCGGCGGTGGTCTTCCTTCGGTCGACAGAGACCCGAGAGAGAGAGAGAGAGAGGGAAAGTGGGAGATGACAGGCACACGACTTGTCTTTATGAGGCAGTGCAATTTTTGAAAATTACATATAAGTCCTCAAAATTTTAAATCTCTTCCAAATCAGTCCCTCAAAAATTACAATTTAGTCATTCTGCACAAAATTATTGCAAATTAATCCCCCTAATATTATATCCAGAAAGTTAGTAAAATGTCCAAATTACCCTCGTAAATTCTGGGTTTTTACACTTGTAATTTTAAGCTCCAATAAATTTAATAATTAATTAAACTCTTTAATTAAATTGTTGAATTTATTTGTACCCATGTTACTCCACTAAAAATTAGAATTGCACTCTTAAAAGTAACATTATAAATTACTCAAAATAATTGTAAGTTTATCTATTGATTTGATTATTACATATAGATCAATCCTCCATAAATGATTCGTAATCCGTTATCCTCTCTAATTCCTTTTTTATCCTTGAGTTCTCATGATTTTCTAATGAATAATGATCAAATCATGCATTGAGCGCTCCATCGTTGAAGTACCAAGTCGTTACTTAAGAGAATCATTTTTCTAGCTTCTGTTAAGAAGGAATAGATTCCGTGTTGTTTATTAATATTCCCACCTATTCACACTATCATGTCTTCAATATAAAAGAATTTGGTACAGTATAAACACATATATTACCGAATATATAATTAGATATAAAAACATAAACAAGAGTCTATTACTTACTCATGATTAAGATCGTTCCATATATAATTACTGGTTAATAAATTTGAATATTCTCTTACATAATGGATATTATGAGATTTTCAAATATATCTAGTCTAATCTTATATAATCTCATTATATAAAGTATCTCCATCTAATATCGCTACACAAATAGCCCAAATAAGACTGCTTCATTCTCAATACTAATGGACCGTACTAATTATTATTTTTTTAATTAAAGATCCCAACTTTAATAATTAATTACCGATTAGTTTAGATTATATCCCTTAAACTTAATCATCTTGTATATGCAACTTTTATATATATTAAGTTTAAAGTTACTTTTGTAATTAAGAATTTTTCATGATATTTACGTATATTGTCATAAATAATATGTGCAAGCAAATATACAAAATCAGCTATATTTATTTAATAGTAAATTATTTTTACATCTTGTTCTTAGGACAAAAACACTAACCAGACTAATCATATATATATATATATATATTATGACGTTTTGATCTCTACTATGACTATTCATAAAATTTCAAAAAAAAAAGGGGAAAAAAAAGAAATTATAAAAGATCATAACTTTTGTGATTAACTATAACGTGAAAAATATAGGATAAAATACCTTAGAGTCTATTGCCGAGAGTAGTCATCTACTCCCACATATTTGAAATTTCGCTCATGTGCCCCCTCCCCCAAACCCCCTCTCCTTTTTTTTTTATTTATTTTGGGATGCAAATTGAAAATATAGTAGTGCTAGTTTGCCCTATTGAAGATTTACGAGTGGGCGATGGTTTTCTCTCAAAAAATAATAATCATTTCAACTTAATAGAGCTTTATGTAAATGATATTCACGAAGACTTTCCTATTATTCTCAATTTTAATTACAAAAATTTTTCTAAATTTCTATACAAATTTGAGAACATAGGTATTTTATCCCATTTGTTCCTTCTTATTTAGTGGCTCTCAGTATTTGATGAGTAAAAAGAGTTCTTTTTTAATGTTGTTTGCTAACTGAGACAAAGTCAAACAAGATTCGCAAAACAAAGGTCAAATTGGTCTGACACCACACATATAGAAATTGGGACATGTTAACTAAATTTCAGTTTGAGGGGTAAAAAGACTATTCTCAGTAAATGTAAAGAGACTATAGGATATTATTTTCCAAAATATGTATATATATCACTATGAAAAATAGTCATAAAAGTGATTTAGGCTCAAATCGGAGGAAGTTTGATTTGGTATGATAAATTTTCAAAAACAATTTGAAAAATCCCATATGGTCAAATTTTTTTGAAAAATCTCAAATTTAATAAGAAAATACCACTTTTTATCAATTAAAGTTACTTAAGGTAGGTAAGTAGTTAAGTTACTTAAAATAAATAATTAAAAATATTAGTTACCTCAATTAACTCGATTAATTGCCTGAGTTACTCTAATATCTTTTTAAAAAATATATCAATTTTGAAGGAAAAGTGATGTTTTTTGGTGGTATTTATAAATAAATTTTTAGAAAATGATCTTTTTCAAAAAAATCAGCCGATTGAGAATTTTTCAAATTTTCAGACTATGGGCCTGAATTTTCTTAAGAAGCCCTTCAAATTACTCCTACCCAGTCGAAATTCCTACCGATTTTAAGGGCAGGTTGAAACACTTGTGAATTGCAGTAGGCCTAGTGGCTATGGTCCCTAAATGATATAATTAGGGCCAGCTTTAGGGGCCCAAAAATGTTTTGGGCTTGTGCCTCGCTTTCTAGAATGTATATTTTTTTTTGGGTGAAATTCTAGAATGTATATGAATATACGTCCATAACTTTCATTTTTCTTTTTGGAAAATTAGAGCTTTTTTTATTCCTTTTTTTTTTGGGTAATGAAAGTGGAATTTTCCCTTTTTTCTTTTAATAGCTAAATGATAATATATGTGTGTATAATGGAGCTAAATGGCCATTATACATTTAGGTTTCTTCTCGTTTTAAAAATGTATGTATGGCTAAATGACAGTTTTAATAAACATCATGTTTTCTCTTCTTATATATCCGTTTTAGATTAGATATTGAGTATATTATTTTCTAGTATATATTTTTTACATTTAGTATATGCTCGTATATCAGTTATTTTATTATAAAATTTGAAAATAAATATTTATTTAAAATAAGTCCAAAATTCAATAATTTTGTTATAAGATGCTAGTTTTTAAGTTAATCATAATAATAATTCATGAGTTATACTCATTATACCAGTTTAGTCTATAAATTTTCAATTTATACAATTTTGATATTTAAACTATGTAATTATTATGATAATGACCAATTTCTCACAAATTATTAATTTTTCTAACACAAAATAGACATGGATAGAGCATAGAAATGGATAATATTTGTTTTGATTAGTCAAAATCTCGTTAATTACTAAATTAAATGTTTTATTTGTGACTTAATTTTGTTAAAATTTAATATTTTTTAGAAAACAAAATGATGATTATTACAATAAACATATAACTTGAAGAATATTATTTTGAAAAATTCAAAAATAAGAATGATATAACGAGTATAATTAAGCGTGCCTATACAGTAACCCTAGTAATACAGTAACCCTAGTTTTTTTTTCTATCCACACGGTAAAAATTAGAGGAAAGGTACTATTTTACAGCGGCAGGAATCACCGTAAAAGAATTATTTACTGCAGTCCAAGTTGGGCAGGCCAACCCCTCAAAAACAGACTCTGATTTTGTAGCATTTCTTTGTAGATAGCCACAGCCCAGCCAGCCAGCCAGCCACTTTCGTCGTCTTCGCTTCAGAGAGGCTCTCTGTAAAACTTGAAGGCTCATTCTCTAGGTCTAGGGTTTCATCGCCATGTATAGAGCCGCAGCTTCACGACTTAGGTCTCTCAAGGTTAGTCTACCAACTCCATTCCAATGCTAGGTCTCTCTGGGGCTTCTTCTCTTCGTTCATCGTTTTAGCTTAGCTGCTTTGGGATCCCTATTTCTAATTTCTTTTATGCCCCAATCATCAGATTTCATTTCCATTCATCAAGGTCGATTCTTCCGCATTTTATTCCATGTATATATTTGTTATAATTAGTTTGATATTAGGGAAATCAGTTTATTGGTGTTACGTTTTAACGTATGCTTTTGTGTAGAAAGTGAAAGAGGTATAATTTCCAATGCTGTTTAAGGGAAAAAAAAAAAACAGAACATAAAGTAAGTTTTGGGATATGGGTTTGGTAATTATGATGAGAAAAACTAATTTAAGCAATATAAATTTTATTTTTAGGGAACATAGAGAGATGGGTTCTATGAATTTCTGAACATTTAGTTTAGTTGTTCTATCACGCAGAAACACAGTGGAGTTTGTAGAAATTCGTTAATTTAATTTAATTTTGATTTTTGATATATTTTTACATTCTGATGCTGACTGCACTGCAATCCCTTACCTACTTTCTGAGTAGGGCCGTGTGGGGATTTCAGGTACCTCCAGGTATGCAACGGCAAGCGAAGTTTCTACAAGACCAAACTCGGGGGGATTCTTTAGTTGGTTAACTGGGGAACGTTCCAGTTCTCTTCCTCCTCTAGAAATCCCGCTTGCAGGCGTCAACTCACCGCCTTCACTGCCCGATTATGTTAAACCAAGCAAGACTATAATTACAACCCTTGCTAACGGTGTCAAAATAGCGTCCGAAATATCAACGGTATGCAAGTATTGTTTCTGCAATTCAGTCTGTCTATATGTTGTTTGACAGAATTCCCATTTTTTTTTTTTTTTAAGATTAATACTCTCTTACTTGTTTGATCTGTTTAATCAGAACCCTGCGGCTTCCATTGGGTTATATCTTGACTGTGGTTCCATATACGAGACACCAGAGTCATGTGGGGCTTCACATTTGCTGGAAAGAATGGCCTTTAAAAGCACAACCAACCGGAGCCACTTGCGGATTGTGAGAGAAGTGGAAGCAATTGGTGGAAACATTGGAGCTTCAGCCTCTAGGGAGCAAATGGGGTACACATTTGATGCTCTGAAGACCTATGTACCTGAGATGGTAGAATTGCTTGTTGACTGTGTGAGAAATCCTGTCTTCTTAGATTGGGAAGTCAATGAGGAGGTAACCTTTTTTATTTTTGTCATTCTGTAGAAGTTTATAGTTTGGATTTTGCAATGTAAAAGGATTTGTTGCATGTACCCAACTGCTATAGTCAAGTTTTACATCTTTACTATCCCTTGAGAAGAATGAAGGGATTTGGGGGGGTGGATGAGAAGAATTGAAAAAAATAGCAAGTTGACTCTGCTCATGTGTTGCCCGGTGTGGACTCATACAGTAATTTTGCTTTTTTATTTCTTTTTTTTTTTTTAATATATCAAGATGTTTTAGAGAATAACTACGAGATCATATTTTTTCCCCCTTCGAAAATTGTTCGTTGAAGGTGTTTGTTCTTTTTTATTGAACTTTTATTATTTTTTATCCATCATCTCGTTTTACCAACCTTCTTTGTCTGAGTGCTGTGCATAGTTTTGGGTGTACACTGATTTTAGCGGTTCAAGTTACCTATTTTTCTAACCATGCAGCTGTGCTATTTGTTAGTGTTTCAATGAATTTTGTGTTTGTGCAGCTGCGAAAATTGAGAGCCGAGATTGTAGAACTGTCTAATAACCCTCAAGGCTTACTCCTGGAGGCAATTCAGTCAGCTGGTTATTCTGGTGCATTGGCAAATCCTCTTTTGGCTCCTGAAACTGCACTGGACAGGATTGATGGCAGTATTCTGGAGAAATTTGTTGCTGTAAGACCCAATAATCTTAAGGGTGGATCTATTGCTACCTTCCAACCCCCCTTTTAAATGTTTTATTCATAATGTTTTTTCTTTGTTAAAAACCCTATAAAAATTTTAATGTTTTACTAATAAATTTTTATCTTTATTAAAATAGGAAATGATGTGAATGTTCTTGTATTTAAACTATATATTACTTTTTAATTTCTTAGCATACCCCCTCAAATACACTTGTATAAATCAAAGGTTGTTTAGGTCTCAATTCATATTGTAAGTTCTGAAAAATAAAATTCTCATGTATTTAGATTAGGTTTTTGTAGTCGTAGATGAGCAATTTGTGAAAGTTTTAGTAGATTTTGATGAAGAGAGTTTTCCTATTCCTTTCCTAAGATTTTGTTCACGTTTTAACTTTCATTTATATTTAGGGTTAGAAATAACATTAACTTAGAAATCCTAACCAACAACTCTTAAATTCCAACTTCTTCTCGAGAAAGGAAGAAAATTAGTCAATCAATTATTTAGAAAACAATATTGCAATGTTAGTTCATCCATTATTCTAAAAACAAAACAATAAAAGAAATGTTAAAGGACCTTGATATATGAGATGAGGTTGTGAAATACACACACTGATTAAGGAGACAAAAGGAGTGTAAGTTTTTCAAAATCAATGGTCGGAAGGAAATTTCATTTAATTCACACAAGGTGGGAAAAGAACTTTATTTAGTTTTATTTACCAAATTTGGAATCAAAGAACATATAAAGAGGGTGGCAAAATAATTTTTTTTTATGTTATTTTAATGTGTTGAGGGATTTGTTTAGTACGGGGTGGGGAGGGAAAAAGAGCTATTGCCACCCTAATCTTTGTTAATCCTTATGCAGTATAGTGATTATCCGTTACTCCAATAATATTTGTATATGCCTTTTTATTCTTTTTAACATGGTCAATATGCATTTTTTTGTGGGGGTTCTGTGTGTTTATTAGTGGTTTATGATATTTGAAATTCAGGAGAATTACACTGCTCCTCGGATAGTTCTTGCAGCATCCGGGGTTGAACATGAGGAGTTGATATCCCTTGCACAGCCACTTCTTTCAGACCTACCAAGTGTTCCATATCCTCAAGAGCCGAAGTCTGTGTATGTTGGAGGAGATTATCGTCGCCAAGCTGATACTTTTGTACGTGTTATTGTTACTTCCATACAGACTAATTGTTCCTCCTCTTCATATCTTCTTCATTTCCAGTTACTTAATAATCAGACTTTTTTGGTTAGACTATTCTGTCATGTTTCTATTGTGCTAATCTCCTTCACTAGTTTGGCTCCAGAACACACATGTTGCTCTTGCTTTTGAAGTCCCTGGTGGCTGGCGTCAAGAAAAGCAAGCTATCCTTCTTACTGTTCTTCAGGTGTTGCATTTTGATCTTGGAAACTTCTAAGATTTTTTGTTTTGGATCATTTTCCCAAATATGTAGATGCAACATAGTTCAGTTGTCATGCATTTGTTGACTCTCAATTTTGCAGTTGCTTATGGGCGGAGGTGGTTCATTCTCTGCAGGGGGTCCTGGAAAGGGGATGCACTCAAGGCTGTGTAAGTTTACCTTGGTCCTCCCATCTCTGCCACTTTAGTTTATCCTGGTTATGGTTGCAATTTATATGTTATGTTCATGACCGTCTAACATGGTTGTAATATCTCTTTGGTTTTTTCATTTCTTTTTAGTTGCAGTAGTTTTGCTTACATTAATATTGCGGCTTTTTTAAATTGAACACAGATCTCCGTGTGTTAAACGAGTATCAACACATTCAGTCCTTTTCTGCATTCAACAGCATCTTCAATAATTCTGGATTGTTTGGCATTTATGCTAGCACTGTAAGGCTCACTTAGTTTGCAGTCATTTTGGTGAACATGGTTTACTATTTCTCAGATGTATTACTGAGATTGTGTGGGTCAGGATGTGGTTTATTGGTTTCAGTTGTTGTTTGGTTTAAGTGATAATGACAAAAGACAACTATGACAAAAGAAAACTATGATTTATCGATTACAATGCTGTTTGATTTTCTTTCCCCAAAGAGAGAAAACACGAATATGTTACGTCAAATATTGATGGTTGTTAGGATGCAGGCTTGTCCATGAATGCTCTTACTTAGTGTTTATGGGGTTGGTGGGGAAATTTTTAACGCATTAGAAGTTTATGGCTGGAAGTTAAAAGTAAAAAATCTAGTCTTGTTTTATCACACTAGAGGTTTGCATTGACGTATCTGATAATGAGCTTAAGATACATTGTCAGGGTGTTTGGGTTGATTGGTCCTTAGTTGTGATTACCATTATTGTTCTCCTCTAAGCTTGAAGATGTTGTACTTCTGGATTTAGGGATTGAACTTTGCAGCAGAGGCTGTTGATATTGCTGTAGCAGAATTACATTCAATTGCAACACCTGGACAAGGTCCCCTCCCCTCATTCTCCTTTCCTCTTGGTGTATTTGCTTAGTTTCTCTGACTGACCTTTTTTTCCTTCATGGCAGTTACCCAAGCACAGCTTAATCGTGCTAAAGAGTCCACAAAATCTGCAGTTTTAATGAATCTTGAATCTAGAGTACCCTCTCTCCCTCCCTCTCTCTCTCTCTCTATATATATATATATATTTGTCTGTGTCCATGTAAGGGTTTATGTCTGGACTTATTTCCATATTGTGTTTCGCAATTATGGTTTTCATCTCTCTCTCTCTCTTATTATCTATTTGTCTGTGTCTATATATAAGAGTTCATGTTCGGACTTATTTCCATATTGTGTGTTAATTTAACCTTATAAGAATATGCAACTATGGTTTTCATATGAGATGTCCACCGGTCCAAGTTTGCGTTCTATTCCAATTAGTCATACGGTATCTGTTTTTCCTTGTATTGGTGCAGATGATTTCATCGGAAGATATTGGTCGGCAGGTTTTGACATATGGAGAGAGGTGCACCATGAGTAGAGAGGATCCTGTTTCTTTCATTTATTCACTTACTATATCGAATTTTAGCATTCTCATATTCTGTTAATACTTGCAGGAAGCCTGTGGAGCATTTCTTAAAGACAGTAGACGAAATAACATTGAAGGACATTACTAACATCGGCCAGAAGATTATTTCTTCACCTCTAACTATGGCATCATATGGGAATGGTAATTGTTTTTCCTCAAATAATAATTACGCAGATAACCGTTACTAGGATAGTTCTGAATAGTGACAGTATTCTTTTCCTTTGCCAGTTCTTAATGTCCCCAGCTATGATTCTGTGAGCTGCAAGTTTAATGCAAAGTGAGGGCGCCTCTTCTTTTCAAGTTTGCCGTTAGCCTTAATTTCTAGACTGTGAGGTTACTTACACCTTCCCAACACCCTTTGTCTGGTTCACAAAATTGAAATAAATTTGTCTTTCAAAGGAAAGTTAAATACATTGAGGATACCCAGAATCATGGCTTTCGTTTTTATTATCTCTGTGGCTTGAAATTTTTGAGCGGGCTTTTTCTGAAAATGATTTATGATCAATGGAAATTTTGCATGCGTTTCATCTTCTTTTCCTATATTCTTTTGTATGGACTTGATCAATCATACTTGTTGAATAAATTATACAGCAAAGAGAACTTGCTATTTTCAGGTTAATACACATGCACAGATTAGAGACGCTAAGATGGAATTGAATGTGATATATGTTAGCTTTACGTTTCTTAATCTTGTCAAAATATTTTGGTCGCTGCAAACTAGACAGAAAAAGCTTCAAAATGAGTAAAAAAGATGTTACCTATGTTATTCATGGCAAGCACTTGAAACTGGTTCCACTTTGTAATTAAATTTACCTCTAATGGAGAGATGTTTTCTTCGGCAAATTTACTAGTTCTTAGCTTTCCACGAGGAATATTACCAACCTGTTTGATCACTGCATGAATGATAATTCATATTTCACTTTCACTTATTTGAATGCGTTCTGGTTAGACTGCCGTTACTACTCTCACTCCAGAACTTCATGCATCCAAATCTTATTCTCAAAGTGCTAATATTGCTTAGTTTTATTTTCCTTTCGGCTGGACCGATGATCTCCTGGATGAATGAGTTTTGAGTTTTCGAGTTTCTGATAGGTTTGCCTAGAATTAGTTTCTCGATACAGGGGGAGGAAATAGAATAGTTGAGTTTACAAATCAAAGTCTCGACGGAGTTATTTTTGGTGACAGTGATGAGACGAGAAGTCGGAGATGTTTTATGACAAAGTGAGGCTTCATCTATTTTCTGGTTTTTCTCTGTCCCTGTTTGCAAAACTCTATGTCTAACTGTTGGTTGTTGACGTTTTCCTCGAGGGGAATTTATTGCCACTCTTTGTCTATTATTTTCGTATTTTTTTTTTATTAATTTCTTTTATTACTAAATTACTTTTTAATACATAAATTGTTTTTTTTTTTAAAAATAACCACACCTTTATCTAAATACACCGTTTGTCTTAAAGCCTAATTTTCCTCGTGATTCCAAAAAAGATTTTATTTCACTCTTTTTGATTATTTTTTTTATTTGAGCTTTAATACATGTATAAATTGGCCATTGCATATATTTATGAGTATACTGGGCTATAAGCTTATGAATAAATTATGATTTTTTTTCCCTTCTCACAGAGAGTACAAGCATATTCAATCGAAAAGTTGCAGAATGGAAGCTCCAATAATTGATCGCAGCAAGGGTTTTTTTTTTTTTTCCTTTTCTTTTTACATCTATTTTTCTTTGAAAGTATATTGGTATATCAATAATAAAAAGGGTAAGAATAATGAATCAATGAAAGAGAAGAAAATAATAAAGAAGACAGATGGGTAAGAACATGAAGAGAATGACATGAAAGAGACGGGGTAAGAAGATAACAGACAAAATTAGATTTAAGGACATTTTAAGAAAGATTAGGAACATAGAAAGTATGAATTAAATTTAAAATTTAATTAAGAATGTAGTTTTAGGATTAGTGTAGAGAGAGTAGTACGAGGGATGACAATAGAACCGAACCACCGTTGCCTGAATTGTCGTTGTAGTTCTCTTTTACCCTTTGCCTTGTGTTTTTTAGGCGTCTCATCTGTTTCTTTCTGTTTCTGTTACTCATTTTTTAAGTGAGTTGTCCTTTGTTTTTTTGTCTGTCGTTTGTTGCTTTTTTTTTGGCTCTGATCTGTCGTTTGTTGCTTCAAATTGTTGCCCTTCCTTTTCTCTGTTTTCGTTTTTACAGTTAGTTGTCGTTTCTAATTCAATATGTCCTTTTAGGCTTTTACTGTTGCACACTTTCTAGTCGTCTGCTCCTTTGATGTCTTTTTTGTATTTGTTTTTGCCCTTTTCGTTTGATGTTGTTCTCTCTTTTGTCGTCGTTTGCCCCAATGTTGTCGTTTTTCAAGTCAATGTCGTTTATAATTTGCTTTTCTTTTCAAAACCGTATTTGGCTTTCCCCTTAAAAAATAGTAGTGAAAAATAAAACCGTATTTGGCTTTTAATGTCGGTATTTCATGGTTATTTACAATATTCATTACCCAGTCGATCGACCTTCTTTCATCGCTAACACGTTCGGGAAAGCAAAAGCGAGTATAAACGACCATGAAACACTACCAGTGAGGTCCCGCCGCTCAAAACGATCAACTTGTTCAGCTTCTAATTAAGACAAAGAAGACCATTAGGCAAACAAGAAAATCTCGTAAAAGAGAGAACTTTCCCGTGTAAAACTATATATATACATGGCACCAATCTAATAAGTATTTTTTTTTTCACTTATATAGATATTATTTTGCCCAATAAAAATTTTTCTTACATATTTTTTTATATTAAAAATTAAGTGGGAGAAATTACACTAACGATGTATATCTTTTCATATATTTATATATTTCATTATAGTCGTTAGATCACTATTAAACAAAAACAATGATCTAATAACTGAAAAATTATTTATATATAAGTAAAAAAAAAGTACCTAATAGATTGGCAACCATATATATATATATAGTAAGTTATAGCTACTAACTAATTTTATCGAAGGGGAGCATTAGTTTAGTAAAATTTTCAAATAATCTGTCGGAATAACTGTGCTACTGGTAGATGTTTCCAAGTTTCTCCTCGTTTACTTCCACAAAACTATCAATTCACAAGCCCGATAAATTGTTGTTATTGAGAGATATTTTGGCTCGATTTTAAGATATTTTATATTTGTTATCTATGAATAAGTCCCTAATATACAAAAGATTTCATTATCTAAAAATCAAATATGGTAATCAAAGGGACCTACATTTCAAGGGTTTTTTTTTTAAGATATTATGGAGGTCTCATGTCTATGTCAAACTCACCATGTGTTTTCTGTGCACGGTTTTGTTTTTCTACTAAATTGTTTACGTCCATAAATGTCTCATGCGAATCGAATTCGATGTCATCTGGTTTGGCTTGGCCCGTTTCTCTATCTCTTTAGTGCAACAAACTCCACACATGTGGTTTACTACTTTTAGCCAAGTATATAATGTAGAATAGCAAGAGCAACTCTCAAACCAAATTGTTTGAATATTAGGTTTTCCCTTTTGGACATTAGACCTAATTAACTTTGGGCGTTAGACTTAGCCGATGGGATTACTAGCAATTTTAGTACTTTTGCTTTTAATTAAACTAAAATTTTTCATAATAAAAAAATACATTATAATTAAATAGAATTATAATTCAAAAAATATCAAGAATACTAAATTAAAACACACTACAAAGTCAACTAGTGAAGTTCCTTACCTGAAAAAAAAAATCTAAAAATACAACCAAAACTAGCTACTAAATTCTAAGAGTACTGCTATCGGTATCAGTGATGTCCCAACACAACAATGACGTGTCAACCTGTTGTTGGGTGATTTTAATTAGTAAATTAGGTCCTACATAGGTGTCACATGAAGTGTAATTATAATTAGTTAGTAACATGTTAATAATATATCATATGCCCTATAGAATTACTCAAATAAAGTATAGTATATCAATGTTAGAACAATACATATAGGTGGTAGCCTTGTCTAAGAGTCCATCAAGGAACAATTTTGTTCATGAAGCTATATGGGAACTTCTGACGTGGCTACAACTAGTTACTACCATCTTACTGTCAGAAATTTGAAGATATCATATTATGAAAACTCTCATTTTTATAAGGATAGAGTGGTCTTTTTGCTCAATTTTTAGATGAAATAATGGTGGGAACTAAAAATTTAAAATTTGATTTAAGTGAAGATATTTTCTGAAAACAGGGACAAAGAGCAAGTTTGGAGGGACAAAATTGAAAGAGATTAAAAAAACTAATGACTAAAATGCAATATTTAAAAGTTAGAGAACCCATTAGGGCTATGCCACGTGGCCCATCTCGCTTTCAGCTCTCTCTTTTTCTCTCCTCTCTCCCATGCTCCTTTTCTCTCCCTTCGATGGAACTAAAAGCCCACGACCGAATCAAATCAACGACCTTCCGGCCGTCATCAACTACCATCACCTGATTAAAAAGGATTGTCGCCCTTACACGAGCCCTCTAAAGGAGTTGTAACACCACCAGGGCTACCATTCACCGGAGTGAACGAAAAAATATCACGAAATATTTTTCAATACCGGTGGAGATTCCGACCATTTCAGACTATGAAACCAGTCTCATTTGACGAGAACTTTCATTTGGTATGGTCTTGTATCTCGATTTTGCTCTACTTGAATTTGAGTGTGTTGAATTGTTTTGGGGAATTAGGTTTTGCATAATCAATTTTTAATCTGACTGTTGGATCGTCGAATAATTATCTCATGAAAATATGAAATTTGATATTATTGCAGTCGGGCACGAAAGTCAAAATTAGAAAGCTCTAATTTTACCTCATTTTATGTGCCATTAATTAGATGTTTGCCTGACACCAAATCGGGCAACCTATATAGCTTTTTTAGCTATTTTGGGCTCTATAAATACAACCGTGATGTCAAAATTATCATACAATGCTCCACTGGAAAATCAAGTCTTCAAAGTGAGCGATTAAGGGTCTAAAATCGCCTCTTGACCCTCCAACCGACCCTTAAGGGATGCCATGAGTACCCGAATAGTTGTATGACGCTATTTTGATTAGGTAAGGATTCAATTACCTTTTTTTTATACTCTTTTTGTATAAAAAAAACCTATTATGTTACATATTATAGAAAGTGTGGATATTTAAATTATTTTGAATACTGTGATAGAATTTGATTGATATGGAATATTTTATATTGCTATGGGATCTTCCGTGTGTAGGTTATATTTTTGATATGTCAATATTATAGCCATTATATTGCTTATTTTTCTAGAGAAATAAAATAACTATTTTATGAAATACTAGAGCATTGTTTGAAACCTGGACCATTGCATGGTTGTTTTTACGTACTAATTTATGTTACATATGTTAGAGGATCACACATGAGTATTGTGTTAGTACTATGGGTTTACAGGTGATGTTGTGCCCCTCTAGATTTGTTAGGCGGTATATAGATGTCCCATTCAGATATGAGATTAGGCATCAAGCAGGTTATATGGCACGTATAGTACCAGCACCCTAGTTCCATGGTGAAAGGATGTGATCATATGGGTATGAGTTGATTTTTGTCATGTTCTTATGAGTTGGTGTTGATTTTGATATTATGTTTTCATATGTATGTACATAGATTACCAGTTTTGAAAATGTTATAATATATAGTTTTACAAACTTGTTTTGAATTTTGGAAATGTTATAATATATAGTTTTACAAACTTATTTTGAATTAAACTAATTATGCACGTATTTTCCATCATTAAAAAGTTTTTAAATAAGGTAACTATTTACCTACTATCATCGTATGCTCACTCCTTATCTTCCATCTTTAAATGGTGTCCAATATGACCTTAGTGGTCAAGCAGCTGATTAGGAGTCTATTTTCTTTAGTAGTTCATATATTGATAAAAGCTAGGAGCCTTTGGACTCAAGTTAGTGTTTTGTTATTAACTTTGGGTTAAGTAGAATTATGTAGCATTAAACAAGAATACTACTTGAATTATGTTGATAAACACATAAAAATACATTGTGGATAAGAGATAATTGATGTCATTTTTCAATATTATAATGCTTTTAGTAGCATCTTAGTATGATTATTTCGTATATATTAATTTTGATATCTATACTTTTCTTGTGTTTATCGCCCACCAAAAGCAAGCCTATTTGTCCAAGGCCCAAGATAATGTGCAATTCATGTGAAGCTCTACAAGTAATGAGCCATGCAGATCTTGCTATAGAAAGCCAATAATATATGAAGAAATACCAAAAATAGCTTTTCCTGAATCTGAATCTTGTCACGCCATTTACTCCTTAATAACGCTTGATTTAGGAAAAGTTGTCAACAGATGGGACCATAACTATATCTCTTAGCTATCCACAACTTTAAGAATCACTCATTTTGGACATCTTTTTCAGATTTCGTTCCCAAAATACTGATGTATATTTAATCTGTCAAAGTTGCTGAAGTTAGCTTAATTGCTTACACGTGGCCTTCTAGTTTTTCCACATTCATGCCAACTATTGTCTAGCCATTGGAGTATAAATTTTTTCAGTCAATCTTCACCTATCCTCTTACAATATTGAGTTCAATCAAATCCCATTTGACACTTACGCAATCATGAACTTAGACAAGTGAATGCCCAAGTACATGATGAGTTTAATTAAATAATTAGTGGGCTTTGGGAAGATTAGAGCTAATTTTTTGAAGACAACAATGAAAAGTTGAAGGTCATCCTACACTATAAAAAGAGCACTTGGGCACCATCTTCCAACATACTAACGCGCCAATTCAGAGCGAAGTTCTATATTTTTAGAGATAAAAGTGAGGCTAGAGAGAATCATTTTGTATAGTTTTCTGTTTTTCTTCTTTGGTTTCTTTATATTCTTCAATGTTCATTCATTTATTTTATTAAAGATCTTTATTATTTTATTCCAGAAATTATTTTCTTCAATCTCATATAAGTTCAGTCATGTTCTTCTTATGTGACGATCAATATTAGAATATAATTGTTACTGGTAGATTTAATCTATAGATTGATTCTTTATTGCAGTATTATTTGAGAATAAAATATAATTGTTTGTATGAGCCTATGAACCAACTTTGACATGTAGCATTGATATGTTTCAGTCGGACACAAAAATCGAGACTGGATAGGCTCAGTTTTTTGGCTTGATAAACATGTCACGACTTAGGTTCGCATTGGAGTAGAATTTAACAAACAAGGAATTTATCTTAACTTATTTTATTGCCAATCACAATAGCGAGGTTAGTTGGATCATTAGGGCACCCGGCGGAAAAGTGATGATTTAAAGTGAGCGAACCAACTTTCAAAATTTTGAAGAAGTACCTGATTGTGCAACCGAGCGTCACTCGGACAATTAGTAGCTGATCTTATTTACTCCGTCGAGGTAGAGATTTGGTAATATGATTTTACAATGATATCTATTATACAATTACTTACTTTAATTCAATATGGGATTTTGTGAATTAAATTGTGAAAGTGTGATAGAAATTGATTTGAGTATATGAAGTTGATATATTGAGCCGTGTAGGAGAAACGTCGCACAAGATGGCATACCATATATATTGTATATTGTTTTGTGTAGAAATATGATTAGTGGATTTTGATAAAAACAATAGTTGTGCAGTCGAACCTAATTTCGAAATAAGCTTGTTTGAATTAAAATTACTTCATAATTTGCTTTATAATTTTGTAGATTAAAATACATATCTAACATGACACGGATCGTTTCCTCATAAAAACTCGATGGACCTATAATTTTGTAGATTAAAATACATATCTAACATTACACGGATCGTTTCCTCATAAAAACTCGATGGACCTATACAATATCCAATTAAAATATTTGGACTCTATCATATTCATATGGTGTCCAATTTGGATGCTTGGATATTATTATTCTTATGCGGTCCTCTACTTAATTGGTTCGAACATACGAGTGTTTCAATTGGTCACCTAATAGTCACTTATTTGGCTATGCTTGTGATTATGTGCTTGATTTGGATGATATGTACTTGTTTGGAAAATGTGATTAATGATAGTTCGGAAATTCTGAACATTTGAGATATTATTTATAAATAGATTTTTATAAACTATTTGAACAAATTATTGACTATGCAATACTTCAAAAAGTAAAAGTAAGTATCTTATTTATAAAATATGGATTTACAATTTCTCGAGAATAAATTTGTTAAACTATAGATAGAGAGTACAAATTCTTTAAATTTCACGTTCAGTATGGATTTGTAATTTTTTTTTTTT
>JXTB01000194.1:140599-152480 GCA_002914805.1 Parasponia andersonii | reverse complement strand
AAAGAGATACTTCAAACTCTTATGATCGGAGAATATGTCGAACTTCACACCATACAAGTAACATCGCCAAATCTTCAAGGCAAAGATCATTGCTGCAAGTTCCAGATCATGAGTGGGATAGTTTCTTTCATGTGGCTTCAACTGACGGGAAGCATAACCACGACTCGTCCATTCTGCATCAAGACATATCCCAAACCCAAATTTGAAGCATCGGTATACACCACATAAGGCTCGTTACTGTCAGGAACAGTAAGAACAGGTGTGGTGGTCAAACTCTGCTTCAATCTGACAAAAGCTTCTTCACTCTCGTGATCCCAAACAAACCTGACGTCCTTCCTGGTCAACTTTGTCAAAGGCAAAGCAATCCTTGAGAAATCTTGCACAAAACGACGGTAGTAGCCTGCCAATCCAAGGAAACTACGTACCTCCGTTACATTTCTCGGTCTTTCCCACTCCAGAACAGCTTCAATCTTAACGGGATCGACTAAAATACCTCTGTGAGAAATCACATGACCCAAGAACTTCACTTCTGACATCCAAAAGTCACACTTCGATTTTTTGGCATACAACTGATGATCTCTCGAGGTCTTGAGTACTATCCCCAGATGTTCAGCATGCTCCTCTTGAGTCTTGGAATACACTAGGATATCGTCGATGAACACGACCACAAAACGATCCAAAAACGGCCTGAAAATCCGGTTCATGAGATCCATGAAGGCTGCGGGTGCATTCGTTAAACCAAATGGCATCACCAGAAATTCAAAGTGACCATATCGGGTTCTGAATGCTGTTTTCGGTATATCATCCTCCCTTATCTTCAACTGATGATAACCGGATCTCAAATCGATCTTAGAGAAGAATCTTGAACCACCGAGTTGATCAAACAACTCATCTATCCTTGGCAAAGGATACTTGTTCTTCACTGTCAACTGGTTCAACTTCAGGTAATCCACACAAAGTCTCAACGAATCATCAGCTTTCTTCGCAAACAAAATAGGAGCACCCCAAGGAGAAGTGCTACTGCGAATAAATCCCTTGGAAAGCAGATCGTCCAATTGTTCTCTTAATTCTTCCATCTCAGCAGGTGCCATGCGATAGGCTGGAGTAGAAACTGGCTGAGCTCCAGGAACTAGTTCAATACAGAACTCGATCTCTCTATCAGGTGGTAACCCCGGAAGGTCTTCAGGAAACACCTCCGAATACTCACACACCACCAAAATCCATAGGTCTTGATCGTCTGTCCTCACCTTACCATCCATGGCAAACAAGTTCCCATAACACTCAAGTTTCTTTCTTCCACCCATGCATGCTTTCAGAACAGGACTAGGCTTCAACAGACTCATCCCAGCCTGATAGATAATAGGATATCCATCACTAGGAAAAAGAGTCACCCGCTTCTTATAACAGTCCACAAAGGCTCGATACTTCGACAACCAATCCATACCGAGTATCACGTCATACTGTCCCATCGGCAACACGATCAAATCAGCACGAAGCTTCCTATCGCCAATCACAACGCGACAAGACTTACACACACTAGACACATCAGCCATNAAAAAAAAAAAAAAAAAATACCAACAACCAAAGTGTCATGAATCTACCTAATGTCAACCAATTATTGTAGTTCACCTATGACCCACCGCTGAAGTAATGACTTTACTATTTTGCATCAGAACGCATCTTAGATTATTCTTCAAGACATTATTGTAAATAACAAATCCTTCTGATTCGGATGGTATTGAAAGTATAGGGGCTATTACCAAATGATGCTTCAATTCCTCAAAAATCTTTTCGCAATTTTCGTTCTATTGAAACTTTACATTCTTCCTTGTTAAATGAGTCAATGGAGAAGTCAGCTTCGAGAACCCTTCAACAAAACGTCCATAATAACCAGTCAATTCCGAGAAACTACAAATCTCTGAAGAATTTGTAGGTTTTGGTCGATTACTCATAACCTCAACTTTCCTTGGATCCACAGAAATACTATTTTCAAAAACTACATGACCAAAGAAAATAACTTTCTCCAACCAGAATTCACACTTCTTAAACTTAACATACAATTGCTTTTCTTTAAGAATTCTCAAAATGGTCTTCAAATGTTCTATATGCTCATCCCTTGAGCATGAGTAAATCAGAATATCATCGATCAAAATTATAACGAATTTATCTAAAAATCTTTGAACACTCTATTCAATATGTCTATAAAAGTAGCTGGAGCATTAGATAATCCAAAAAGTGTCACTAAAAACTCATAGTGCCTATATCTAATTTTGAAAGCTGTTTTTGGAATATCTTCCTCCTTGATTTTCAACTGGTGGTATCCTGAACTTAAGTCAATCTTCAAAAATACAGAAACTCCTTGCAGTTGATCAAACAAATCATTAAATTTGGGAAGGGGATACTTGTTTTTGATTGTGACCTTATTCAACTCTCTATAATCAATACAAAGCCTCATAGTCCCATCTTTCTTCTTTACAAATAAAACTGGAGCACTCCATAGTGAAAAGCTTGGGCGAATAAAATCCTTGTCCAATAACTCTTGTAACTGTACTTTCAATTCGTTAACTCTGCTGGAGCCATTCTATAAGATGCCTTCGAGATAGGAGCTGCACCGGGCAATAGGTCAATAACAAATTATATCTCTCTATTAGGTAGTAACCTAATAAATCTTCAAGAAATACATCAAGAAATTCATTAACTACCAGTACTTCCTCAAGTTTCACTTTTAACTCTTCTCTTGTATCCATTATGTTTTCCAAGTAACCTATGCATCCCTTCTCTAGTAACTTCCTTGCTTTTATTGAGGAAATAATTGGAATCATTGAGTTTTTATTAGTACCAACAAAAGTAAACTTCTCTATAGTTGGTGGTTGAAATACTACCATCTTTAAATAGTAATCAATAATAGCATGGTATTTAGATAACTAATCCATACCCAAGATAAATTTAAAATCCTGCATATCCAATACTATTAAATCTACAAAAGTCTTTATCAGCTATTTGGATTGGATATGCCTTAAAAACTTGATCAAAATATAAAGCTTCTCCTGACGGAATGGTAACATAATATTTGAAATTCAAGTACTCTAGTGTTTTGCCCAATTTCCTCACCAATGCAGATGATGCAAATAAATGTGTAGCTCCTGAATCTATTAATNGTAGCTCTTGAATTTATTAATACATGAATAGGAATACTAGAGATAAGAATCTCACCTACAATAATAGTTGGATTCACCTTGACATCATTTTTGGTCATCATATATACAAAAGTTGGAACTTTTTCCTGCTCATCTATAGTATTCGGACAATTCTTTACAAAGTGTCCAGACTTTTCGCACAGGAAGCAAGCACTAGAACCTATTAAACCCTCTCTACGATGAATCTTCCTACATTTAGGATAAACAGTCCTCTAGATAATAGTTGATTGTGCCTGTTGGCTTGTAGCTTAGCATTTGTTGGGGCTCTTATCTTTCTCCTTGATTCTATTGTCACTTTCTTTTATTTCCACTAGCTTCTGATTGATATTCTATTCCAAAGGTTGTATTTCTCCTTACCATATTTATATTTTTATGAATTTCTTAAGCTAGTTCATAGGTTTATGAAAGAATAATACTTCAAAGTTTGATTGTATATGACAATACAGTTTGTTTATAAACCCTGATTGGCTTAGTTTGACTATATTTCTCCTTCCAAAGGCTTATTCTTTCTAAACCTCTCATAAGCTGGTTCATAGATTTTTTTTTCTAGCTATGACCTGTGGTGGTACTTATTCTCCATATCTTTCCGCTCTTTCCATAAGTCTTTCCAATTGTCTTACTTGTGTTTCAATCAACTCTATCAAATTACCAATAAAAATATCTGTGTTGGTCTCATTCTCAATAACACCCCTGTTATTATCTCTTCACTCACTAGTTTGACCCTTAGCCATTGGCAAGATTCCCTATATAGCTGCTCTTTCACTTATGTCCGTACATAATAGCCAATAATAAAAAAGTAACATATCATAACAAATACCATCAAATTTAATACAAATATAAGAAATTAAAACTTATTGGTTGACTGAGGTTTTTGTCACATGATCATGCACATGTAGACAGTCTTCAGAAATGATGAAAGGTCTACTCTGATACTAATACTGTAATACTCCCTAGTTTAAGTATATTGTCATATACAGTCAAACTATGAAGTATTATTCTTTCACAAACTATATCATTAGTTTCATAAAAAAAAGTGGGCAAATTTGAACTTTCCAAAACCTATAAATAAAAGCAACTGCATGATATTTCTTGTTAAAAGCTACACCTCAAAGAGAAGTACTTAGAATGACATAAGTACACTTGAACTCTTTTTTAGAAACCACTTTTACACTTATGTGGCATCACAACCAACTACCAAATGAGTGTAATAAATAATAAGATCAATAAAATATACACTCTAAGTTTAAGAAATCAGATTAAAAATATATAAAACTTAATCTATTATGCATGAAAACACTTAACTCCATAAATAGAAAATTTTGGGACTTTAGGTCTAACTTTAATCCTCCACTTAAATTTTATGTTTCTAACAATTTATAAGGGTTTCTAAGACCATTATTCATCAAATAATAGCTTTGGTATAAGAGATGAAACAAAAGAAATCCACTACGAATTCAAAATCCCACCTAAACCTTACTTTGACTAGTTTGAGTGTTTACTACACTTTTTACCTTCCATCTCCACCAACTTGATTCCTAAGACTTAGAAATAGATTTTTGGACTTAAAAAAACCTGAAGGAACTATTATTTAAGTGGAAACAAGTAGAGGGTTGAAATTAAAGGACAAGATCTAGAAACAAGAATTGGTAGAATTACCTTGACTAGTTTTGATGTATCTTGCTTTCTAGAGCTCCAACTTGTATTATACTACTTGAAAACTCTTGGATATAGCTAAGAGGAGTTGAGAGAAGTGTGGAAAGGTGCTAGAGAAGTTCAGGTCGTGACTAGAGAAAAAGGAGAAGAAAATGATCATATTTAGTCTAAAAGTGATACTTAATTATTAAGAAATGGCATAACTTAAATTCTGAGGGGGTATTTTAGGTATTTAAGCACATTACTTTCTCTGTGTCTAGCTCTAATACATACTTAACATAGTCACCACATTGCTGATCACTCTTATACACTCAAGTATGAACAAAGTTAGTGAATCCTAACTTAAAAAATGAAAACTAGTCATACTTTAACTTATGATCCGATGTGATAGATTTTATTATAATTTGGTGGAATCTAGCCCCATAAACAATCATTAAATATAAAAATAAGTCAATTAGACTCTAATTAATAATACAAACATAATATTAGCATTCAATTATTAGAATGCACAAAAATGATATTACATAATTAAGCTGAATTTAATCTAGCTTAGTGCAATAAAATACAAATCAATGTCATGAATGTCACTTCGTGCTTACCTGAAGCCTACAATTAAAATATTATAAATGAGTCTTAGATATTGAATTAAAGCTATTTGATGTGTTAAACACACTATAAATTTAGCTCTGTAAAGCGTGACAATTGTATTTTACTGAAAAATTACTATTTGACCAAGTTATCAACAAATATGATCTTAGTGCACGTGTACATAGTATTGTCTTCATAAATAGATTCTTTGTTCTTTTAATATACCGAGCTCTCTCTCTGAGGCTATTGAACCTTTACACTGCATTGAAACACTTCGATAATCATTAGTGTAATAACATGTATGTAAATGCATATAACATAAAGAATGAATATGTAATTATGAAAGTGATATTAATGACTTCTAGATGCCTAATATGTGGTTGGAATATATTTATTATTGACTTAGCATGCATGTGAGAATCTCGGGCACCACACATTATTACCTAGATTTATTTTTAATGATGAAGGTTTTCTCTTACCAAAATTTACGTATGTGTATGCTTTATTCAATTAAGATAAGATTTTTGAGATTAAGACGTGAAATAACTTATATCATTAAAGATCGCTACTCTCTGTAGAAAATCTATCATCATGNGTTCTCCTTTTCCTACATTCCCACCTATTAGTTAAGAACTCGACCTCAGTTGAACAATTTTGATTGAGGTGGAATACGATAATAGTAATAATTTTAAAATTACTTACAACCACATGTTTTTATTTCAACCCCAACGACCAAAGGTTGAGCTTTAAGCCCAATATTTAAACTCCACCTTGGTCGAAAATTTCGGCTGAGGTCGAATACAACAAAAAAGAAATACAAAAAAGACTTACAACACATATTCTTGACGGTTAAAAGAAATCAAGAAATAATGAGTCTTGTGTCATTTTTCTTTTTTTCAGTTGAATTTTAAATAGGTTTATTTTAAGAGCGTTAAAGCATATAAATAATGATCCACATATATAGATGACATGACAATTATTTAGACTTTTATAAATAAGAGGGTCTCTTGGAAATTTACGTGCATCTCACTTATATATCTCGTGTGAAGTTTTTGGTATCATTCAATCCAATAGTTTAATAGATTGTTTACGAATTAGTTCCCTCTTATATTGTATAGATTCTTATTGGCCGGGATGAATAGAAGTATTTTTTTTAACCAAAATGGAAAATGCTTTGTAACTTGCTTATTCTTGATCTGGACAGATGTAACATGAGAATTTAACGATCATAAGTCCAATCTTTTCAAATTTAATTAGTTGGCGACTATGAAAACTGAATTTTTATCATGAACAATAGGAAGTTAGTCGGTACTACCTAACCGAATTCCAATATAATCTTTCTCTTGCTCTGCCTTAGTACTTGATTTCGTTCGTCTTTTGGTACCCTGTGTGGGCCTGATGCGTGGCCCTGGTCTATTGTACCTCCTTGTTTTTCTGTTGATGTGTCTATTTCAATGAATTCGTCTTTTAGCGTTAAAAATCACTCACTCATCACTCTCTCTCTCTCTCTCTCAAATCAACTTTGCATGGGAGAGTGGGGACTCTTGTTTGCTTTTACGTTGGTGTAAATTCATAATGTGGACGAGTGATGCAATACAGGAAAAATTATTGAAACGAAGATAACAAAACATACGGATTTTCAAGGAAGGACTTGGAATCTCCAAATTCTCAGGAAAGGACTCAGAACCTTCAAATTACCAGGGAAGGACTTACTGGCAATTATAAATATCAACCCTGTGAACTTAACTGCAAGTCTTCTCTCAAATATTTTCTGTTTATTATTCTTGCATTATTATTAGTTTTTCTCTTTGTTTGGTTTTTTTATTCAGGATGATTATCCTCACCGAGCAGCCTGGCAACTTTGGTATATTTCTGACTTTAATTATCCTCTTAATATGTATAACATGATGTCTACATTGTTATAAAAAAGGTCTATGAGCTGACTTTAATTATTCGGATTTTTCAACATCAATGTATAGTTTCTTTTTTTTTTTTTTCTTTGTTTATGTAAGTAAACTACTCTTTTTGCTCATAATGGTTTTGTAACTACAGGAAGAGCTGAGGAAAAGAAGATCCCCACCTCCAAGGGCGAATTCGTGGTCCCAGANGTGGGCCTGATGCGTGGCCCTGGTCTATTGTACCTCCTTGTTTTTCTGTTGATGTGTCTCTTTCAATGAACTCGTCTTTTAGCGTTAAAAATCACTCACTCATCACTCTCTCTCTCTCTCAAATCAACTTTGCATGGGAGAGTGGGGACTCTTGTTTGCTTTTACGTTGGTGTAAATTCATAATGTGGACGAGTGATGCAATACAGGAAAAATTATTGAAACGAAAATAACAAAACATACGGATTTTCAAGGAAGGACTTGGAATCTCCAAATTCTCAGGAAAGGACTCAGAACCTTCAAATTACCAGGGAAGGACTTACTGGCAATTATAAATATCAACCCTGTGAACTTAACTGCAAGTCTTCTCTCAAATATTTTCTGTTTATTATTCTTGCATTATTATTAGTTTTTCTCTTTGTTTGGTTTTTTTATTCAGGATGATTATCCTCACCGAGCAGCCTGGCAACTTTGGTATATTTCTGACTTTAATTATCCTCTTAATATGTATAACATGATGTCTACATTGTTATAAAAAAGGTCTATGAGCTGACTTTAATTATTCGGATTTTTCAACATCAATGTATAGTTTCTTTTTTTTTTTTTTTCTTTGTTTATATAAGTAAACTACTCTTTTTGCTCATAATGTTTTTGTAACTACAGGAAGAGCTGAGGAAAAGAAGATCCCCACCTCCAAGGGCGAATTCGTGGTCCCAGAGACCAACTCATTTGGTGAAACCTTTAGGTTATCCTCTTTGCATATTCGCCCATGATCCAAAGCAAATTTATTATAAACGGTATAACTAATTAAACATGAATATATACGTAGATATGGAAACACATATATTCAAAAAGATATATAATAATATCCTTATATTCGGGATCGATGTAACTTAGTCTTATATGTGTGGTTATGTTGAGGGATTCTTTGGACACCTTTTTCATTATAGTTATTGCGGAACTTATCCTAAAATCCCCTGTGATTATTCATTTCTTGATGGAACCTCCTTGGCTTTTACCTTTTAGAAACACGCGAAACCCTTTTCGGATTATTCTATTGTATGTTATTAACTTTTAAAATCACCCTTTATGTTAAGGATACATCAAATCCTTATTTGGGTTGGTGAAAAAATACCTGAGAAGTACATGGCAGTGAAAAGGATAGAGGATTTTTATGTGAATATTTTAATCAAAAAGGTGTTTTTATCAAGCAAACAAATATGATTCAAAAGGGTTTCTTTGGTGTTTTGAAGTTAATTAATGGATCATATATAACCGTAGAAACACCTCGATGTGTCATTCTCAACAAAGGAGTCGTCCATTTTGTTTTATTATTATTGTTTTTTGTTAAACCTAGTGGAACAAAAGGAATTGTCCATTTCTCAGAAGAGATTCAATTATTAAATACTAAGAGTCCAAGTCAACACCTGTTTGAGTCTTCCCGAAAAACTTAATCACATGAGTTTACTCATATCGTCATCTGGTAGGTGATTGCTAGAGTCATCAACCGAACCAGCGAAGCCCATATGTGCACTTGAGTCACTCATGTGGTGACCACATGTAGATGGCATCCAGAGTCACATAGTACTCAACTTTGGCAATTTCAATTTATAGAAAAACGTTATGATCTTTCAAACCCTAACATAAGTTCGGTTCATCAAATAGATTTTGGCCCTACTCTACTAATAATACTTCTCATGTCCTGGCATAGAGTGCATGCCATTCTCCCGTGGTGGACTGTGGTTCCCACAGGGAGACAGAATTAAAACTAAAATTAGTATTTTCAATATTCTCAACTCAAAATAATACAAAAAAATATTGGTAATATTTTGTTTATTCTAACTAATTGCATGTAACGAAATCCAGGGACTATGATGCTGAAGGAGAGAAGCATGCAAGTGTGGAGAACTTCTACAAAATCAATCACCAAAACCAGACTTATGATTTCGTGAGTAGTTCTAAACTTGGTCCTTATTTTCCTTTCATATTTTATGTTACTATATGAATGCCTTAAAGGATAATAAAAAATAATAGTAAACAAAAAAAAAAGCATATGTTATGTTCTTACAATAAAAATATTACATGTAATGCAGGTAAAGAGGATGAGGGAAGAGTACATCAAACTGGACAAGATGGAGATGAGCATATGGGAATGTTGTGAGCTTCTCAATGACGTTCTCGATGAGAGTGATCTTGACTCGGATTTGCCTCAACTTGAACACTTGCTGCAAACTGCCGAAGCCATTAGAAGGGACTATCCCGACGAGGAATGGCTCCACTTGACTGGTCTTGTCCATGGTATATACCAATATTTACTCCTAATTAGTTAAACTTATATATCTTGATTGGATTTTTTTTGCTACTTTGACTGACAGTAGAGCTTCTAATTAAGTCGTAATAAAGAGTTAACTAAGTTAATTGTTTTATTATTTATTTTAGATCTTGGAAAGTTGCTTCTTCTTCCTCAATTCGGAGGGCTTCCCTATTGGGCCGTTGTTGGTAAGTTGCAAATTCAATGTCAGCCATCAACAATTTTTGTGCTATATTACATCTTTTATAAGCTCTTAATTCGAACGTATATTAATCAGTCATATATTCATATTTCGAACTACAGGGGATACATATCCAGTTGGCTGTGCTTTTGACCAGTCCATTCTTCACCACAAGGTATACTTAATTTTAGAATAAGTTTCGAATAAAGTATTGAACGTAATTAAGTTCATATCTAGCTCGTCGAAGATCAGTCTAATCATACTTTTTGCTGTAGTATTTCAAGGAAAATCCAGACTACAACAACCCTGCTTATAACACCAAGTATGGTGTTTACTCAGAGGGATGCGGACTGGACAATTTACTCATGTCATGGGGACATGACGACTACATGTATTTGGTACATCCTCAACCTCAAACCTTTGAAATAGTCTCTTTAGTTCACAATAATAAAAACATTGGGATAATTAAATTTATAGAGGTTGAAAAACAGAGAAGCTAAACTTTTGTGTGGCATTTTCAGGTGGCAAGAGAGAATAAGACCACTCTGCCTCCAGCTGCGCTTTTTATCATTAGATACCACTCATTCTATCGTAAGTAAATCAGAAATAGACAACTACTTTTAAAGTCTCAAAAGTTAACCAGTTTCCTGATCTGTATTTGGTACTTAATTAATGGCAGCGTTACACACTGGAGGGGCTTATAGGCACTTTATGAATGAAGAGGATCACGAAAATCTCAAGTGGCTCCAAATATTCAAGTAAATACCACTTTTTTTTTCTTTCTTTTTTTTTTTTTTTCCTTTTAAATACTTCAGAGCTTGTTTAATAGTTGCCTATACTTTCTATTCATTTATTTATTTTATTTTTGCAGCAAGTATGAACTCTACAGCAAGGCCGATAATCTGATTGATGTGGAAAAGGTCAAGCCGTACTATCTCTCCCTCATCGAAAAGGTAATTAGCACCCCATTGGCCTCACTTACTTTGTTGTTTTCTTTTGGTTAATTCTGAATTATTAGCTGAATGGTTCTTAATTATTTCACACAATATTGTTGTTGCAGTACTTCCCTGCTAAGCTGAAATGGTAAAACTACTTGGGGGAGCCTTTCCACTCTGGGGATCAAGATATATATATATATATATATATATATATGAAGACCTCATTGATGATTTCCAGTTTCCAGTTTGGCTATGTGTGTAGAAGTATCTTATGTGATATAAGTCGTGATGTATGAGCGACATAATCCATTTCTGTCACATTTGATGCATTCGTATGGTACTGTATTATGTTGAATTGCATCGTATCGGATTATATTGTGTTGCATAATTACTTTTCGTATGGTATTATCTAATAAAAGCTATGTTTTGTATCTAAGGCTTTGCAATTATTATAATGGTGAATGTTGTCGTTTTATTAGAATTTTTTTTTATGGAAGTTTTATTTGATTAAATTACTAGCCCATAAGCAATTTTGGTCTTATGATATTGCTGTTTAGATTTTTGGCACCGACAAGCAGGTTTCATTTAGTTTCTGCTTTTTTAATTTTCGGTTTTTCCAAGTTTTCAAAAGTCCATATCAACTTGGTTTCAAGAAAAAAAAAAAAGTGTCTACGTCAAGTTTTAAAGAAGGTTGTTGTCGTTTTTCGCCCTTTTTTTTTATCGTGGTAGTTTTTTATTATTGGTGCTCAAAATTTTGTCCTTTTTTGTGGGTATTTTCAATGAGGCACAGACAAGACATAATAATAATAATATAACAACGATAATAATACATTTTTTTCCTAGTTCTTTTTTCTTCTTTTTAAACGAGTTAAATTAGTCCTTTTTTTTGTCGTTTAGAAATGGAATTG
>JXTB01000194.1:101002-126632 GCA_002914805.1 Parasponia andersonii | reverse complement strand
AAATTATGACAATTAATTAAACTCTTTAATTAATTTTTCTAATTTATTAATTCCAGTATTACTCCACTAAAAATTTGGAATTGCACTCTTGAAGTTACAGAATTAATTTACTCAGAAAACAACGAACAATCCATCGATTTAATCATTACATATAGTTCAATCCTTCATAGATAATTCATAATTAGAGCTAGGTTATATTCCGTTTACTTCTCCAATTATATCTTTATCCTTATGTACTATTGATTCTCTAATAAACAATTAATTTATAAATCTATTATAAATTGAGTACTCAAACTGTTCAAGTCCTGAATCAATACACAAGGGAATCATCTTTCTAGCTTCCTAATGGAAGGAATGGATTTCATATCTGTAATCTACATTCCCAGCTACTCATTTCATTATACTCCCAAAATACAAGTATTTCGATCTGTTTAAAAACAAAACTTTAACAAGCATGTCAAAGAACATGATGTTATAAATAGGAGTCTATAACTACTCAGGATTAAGATTGATCTACATATGATCATTTAGTGATATTATTTGAACTCTCAACAATTAACGGAATTTATGTGAGATTCAAATCATACCTGGTCCAGTCATATATAATCAAATTATATAAAGTACCTCCATTGGGATGTCAACACATCAATAGTCCGGATAATTACATTTTCAATGTTAATGAACCGTACTAATAATATTTAATTAAAGATCCCAAACTTTAATTAATTATTACACACTATATTTAGTTTATTATCTATAAATTTAATCCTCATGTATATAACACTTATATGCTAAATTTATGTTCATATAAATAAATCAGGGATTTTCGGATATTTAATGACATAGCAATTATACACAAATTCAAATAAAAAAATATCATTTTATTAATTCAAAAAATATCTAAAATATACATATTTTAGGACATAAACCCTAACATGTAGTAATATCCTTACTGTCTTTGAGCTGTCTTTGAGCAGAGCGATGCAAAGTTTCTTTCATATTGTACCAAGGAAAAAATATATGGGGACACCAATATTAATTGTTTTCAACTTTTAGCCTTCAATTGAGTTGGTTCTACAAAAATTAATGATAGAAATGAACATAAATTACAATTTCGAATTTTCCCCGCATATGTCACAGAAACTATAACCCCACGCACTTTTTTTTTTTTTTTTTCATTTCTCAAAATAAATCTAGCCGTAATATTAATTCCTAGCAACATACTAAAAGTGACGAGCATACTTAGGAAACGATTGTGCTGTAAGAGCATCGTTCGCATATCAACGATAGGTCTATTCTCCGTTCAAGAGGTCTATTGATAGGTCTATTCTCCTTTTAAGAGGTCTATTTTTCATTCAAGAGTATCGTTCACGTATCAATGATTGATATGTCTATTATTTATTTATTTGAAAGGAACGATAGGTCTATTATTCATTCGATACATAAAAAATGATTTGGATTGGTCTCATAGCATCTCCAATGGACACATTACATAGTACTACTATATGCCAACGCTAAAACAAGTATTCTCATATTCTACTGCCTAGACTAAGTTTCACATTCTAATAATACAGCAAAATTATAGTGTACACATTCTAATAATACAGCAAAATTATAGTGTAGTGGAATCCACAATCTAAATAATGACAGTGAAGAGTAAAAAAAGGAATAATATTGCTCAAATTTTTTTATAGGTGGCTCTATTGTTATTTTCTTTTTGTTCTCTTCTCATAGTTTTAAAACTAATTAATAACCAAAATAACTTTGTATGAAATGACCCAAACTATCCTAAGTGATAAGACTCTTTTTTTTTTTCCCCTTTATAACTATGATTTTCTTTCTTAGCACACCCTTTTAAACACATTTGATATAAAACCAGCTATTCTTAAATTTTTTTAAACAATTGAAATCTTTTAGTTAGAGTAATAAATTTTATAGTTATAGATCGTGACAGTTTCCAACCATTCTGATATACTCACGACTCTCTCTCTAAAGATTTAATCTAAGAAAAATAGCCCAAGAACCCAAAAAAATAATTCAACAACTTCAACTTTTTTTAGGAGAAACAGAAAGAATAAATTAAGAAAATTAAAACTGATTAATATTTAGAATCCTAGAAGTTGGTCTTATCTATTCTTTCAATTCCTTAGCTTTATTGGAGTGCAGCTCCTTCGTTGGGGTCAGTAGGTTATAGAGGAAAGAAAGATTGTAATTAAAAAAAATGGGTTTTTAGAGTGAAGAAGATAATTTTTAATATGTAATAACTAACATGCGGTAGCCAATAACTAAGAATTAAAGCACTTAAGAAATGCAACATTTCCTAAAGGTCATAAACAATTTTCTCTGTCAAAAAAGAAAAAAAATGTTGTCAGCAGATATGCATAATATACGACAAATGCCATCAATTTGAAAGGGACAAAACTGATTAGCATTTGGTTTTTAACCATTTGAACCACATTAATTCAGCAGTCTCAAGTAATGTTTAGACATATATTAAAGCCAATTAATTGTTTTTCCTTCCTCTAAAAAGATATGTTAAAAATCCAACATATATATTTAATGCTAGTCACTAAATATTATATGCCTATTGTTCACTTAGAGCTTCTCTAACCACGCCACAAAATACCGTTTTTGCTAGAAATAGAGTAGGTTGGACTCTCCAACCCAGCTGCAAATTTTATAGCAAAATGCAGGTGAGCTTTAATATCGCGCTATTAAGAGCGTGACATTGTAACATAATGTCATTTTGGCTTTTTTTTTTTTGTTTTCTTTTTGTTCAACTTTCAAAAATAACTCATTTTTAAATGTCTAATTCCACATATATTCTTGGTCAAAATTATTACATTTAAAATATGTTAAGTTTTATCAATGATTTTATATTAATTGTTAAATTAATTTAAATAAAGATTAATTAATTTAATAGTTTAATTTGATTAATTACATATTAAGAAATAGTTAATATGGTTTATATAAATATATTAGTGAAATAATTGCTTAAATAAAATATTTATAAAGAGATAAGGGGTAAAAAGGAAATTTAGGTAAAAAATAAAAAGAATATTATTTTTTATTATAGAGAATATATTTTTTTTGATAGAGAATATTTTTTTAGATATAATATTTGGAATAATAGATTAGAAATAAAAAAAAATATAAAGTAAAATTACTGTATTTTAAAATTTTAATTACTGTAAAATAAAATTTTTAGTTAAAGATGACCTTAATAACGAAGTCCAGGTGCCCCGTTGCTAAAATATCACCTACCTTGTCAATATTGTCATGTTAGATTATAACAACCGCTGAAAACATTTAAAAGTTGATGAAAGTCAAATCATGTTCCTTCGTACATTTGTGCGTAAATGTTTTGTTTATCTCTCATCAGTATCTACCCCCTACAGGCCCCCACCCATACCTTGGACAACCAATTGAAAACCATAAACGAGGGAGGCAAGGCTAAAAAATAATAGTACTTTACCCCAAAAAAAAAAGAAAACCTTGCAAATAATAAAGAAACTAACAAAAGCTTACTAGTCAATTAAAAAAACTACCTAGTGAAAACATTATATGAACTGTCAATATTAATTTATCCGTGCAATTTGAATTCCAATTTCTCATGGAATGTTTTCAGTCTCATGGCTTGCGAAAAAAAAAAAAAAAAATCAAATTATGACAATTGTGCAAATTTTTTTTTTTTAAAAAAAAAAAATGTGCTAAAAGAATAAAAGGAAGTAAGACAGACTTAAACCTAGGGTCGCTGTAACAGGTAAACAACTAATTACCAAGGAAAGAGGCTATTTAAAAAGTTGAAATTGGCTACTGAAAGCATCAAAATTCTCACATAACCAAAAGTGAGCAAGGATGGCAACATTAAAAATTTGGTTGCTACTCTTGTTTGTTGCCACAATAGACGTGGCACTAGGCCATGAAAAATACGTTCCTATTATAACCAACCAGATCCACCTCCTCCGACCGCAATCGGGCTCCGGTGGCAGCTACGTGGAAGGGCTGTCGTGCCTGAGTTGGCGACTCGCCGTGGAGACTAACAACCTCATTAGCTGGACTCAAATTCCCACGTCGTGTGTTGATTATGTAGGCCACTACATGCTTGGCAGCCAATACAGGCAAGACTCAGAATTGGTCATTGAACAAGCTCTTGCCCACGCTAAGGCCCTAAACGTTTCCACGGACGGAACTGACATCTGGGTGTTCGACATAGACGAGACCGCACTCTCCAACCTTCCTTACTACGCTGATACTGGATTTGGGTACGTACACGTAATCATTAGCACTATCAACTTATTAGAGTCGAGTTGTCAAAAGGATTAAATACCACTTGTCCCAATTAGTTGTTAAAACTGTTGAGAAAGCCATGTTTTTTAGTTCTTCATTAAATTTTAAAATAAAAAATTTTGGTTCTCCTAATTTTAAATTTAATTTAAATTTAAGAGCACAATTGTCAATTGTGAAGAGAGCGAGTGGGAGATTTTTCATTTTTTTTTATTTAAAAAGAAGTTCACATGTTATTCTTTTATGTATGTAAATATTTAATTATGTGTGAAATGACTATATTATCCTTTTATGTTAGCAAAATTTATACTCACTCCATCTAGATTTTGTTTCTTCCAAAGTCAATTTTAAAAACTCAATCAATTTAGAAAGAGAAAAAGATGGGAGAAAAATAGGGAAATACAAGAGTTCAAAAACAATAATAATAAAAAGACTTTGGTGGCCCCTCCGTCCCTGATAATAATAATGTAATGCAAAATTTAGTCCCTAATTTTTTTTTTGTTTATAAAAAAGAAAAAAGAAAAGGAAGAAACATTTGAGTCTTTTTCAATTAGCACTCGAGGGGGTAAGGCTTATATGAATAATAAAGAGTAAATACGAAAGTTCAATCACCAAGATGAAAAATTTTCAGATGTTAGTGAATAAAATTAGACTCTTTCAATAATTTAAGACAAAATGAAAAATAAAATTCTTTGGAAATTTCTGATTGTTTTCATCAGTAATTGTCTTCTTAACAACTTAATTTGATTTGAATATTACAAATAAGAGAGAAGATGTCAAATATTCATAACATATTGATATATAATGATTCCGTAGGCTAGCTAGTAATTTAATTAACCATAACAATTACACGTGACTTAATTAACTTCTTTCTAGTCGATATAAAGTAATAAAATGTGAATTGAAACGATATTGTTTTTATTCTAATTATTAATTATATATGGAGTGGTGATTTTAAAAAAATAATAATAATTGCCTGGTACTGAAATTTCAGGTCGGAGCCATACAATGCGACTAAGTTCAATGAATGGGTGGAGACAAAAGCAGCCCCGGCGCTGCCAGCAACTCTTGAGCTTTACGAAGCGTTACTGAATTTGGGGATTAAGGTTGTTTTCATTACGGGGAGACCAGAATCCCAAAGAAATGTCACTTCATCCAATCTGAAGGCTGTTGGATATACCACTTGGGAAGAGCTTGTACTCAAGTACGTATATATATATATATATATATATATATTTATATATTAAATCCTCATATTTTTCGTATAATTAATTAAGTGTCTAGTTTTATACATGGGAACGAGTACATTATCAATATTTTTTTTTTTCATTCTTATTGATAGGGAAATCAATATTCAACATTAAATTTTTTAATCAGAAGATGGTTAATTACTTTTAAATACGTTAGAACAAATTCTCACAAGAATTTTTTTAACCTATTGTGTATACTAAAATTTCTAATGGTCAATTTATAAAAAGTAAGAAAATCTCTACCGTATTAGCACCTTTTATATATATATATATATATATATATATATCTAGTAATTATTTTTTTTACTTTTACTTGCACATAAGTATCAATTTAGCCAATACAAATTTATTATCTAAATTATTTATAATAAAAAATAATATTAACGATATACGTCTTTTCTCATCTACCAGCCAAAACAAAATATCTACACATATGTTAAAAAAAAATAACTCTTAGATTGACAACCATATATATATTTAGGCTCGGACCATAGGAGATGAAAGAGTTAATTAGTCAGGTGCCAATCAGATATGAAGCCAATTATCTCTTCCAATGTTGAGATATTATTCATTATATAATATTTATGTGTTTCACTAGTGATTTTTAATCATATATAATTTATTTATGGTTGCAGGGGATCGGAGTATTCTGGCAAAACAGCAGTGGTATACAAATCAGCTCAGAGGAAGATATTGGAGAATGATGGATATAGAATTGTTGGCAATATTGGGGACCAATGGAGTGACCTCTTGGGGACAAATATAGGTCTTAGGACTTTCAAGTTGCCCGACCCCATGTACTACATTGGTTAATATTTTGTCACCTGTAATTACTCTCCCAAAATGTACTAGCTAGTGCGCATGGTAAACTAATAATTAGTTGAAGTAAATAAATGTATGCTAACAAGTGTACGTTATAAGTATAGGGTCGGACAAAAAGTCGTTGAGTCCAGTTCCCATATATGTACGTACGTTAAGTTTTGGCTGTGATTTCGTCTCTAAGTCTCTAAGAAGCTATTTATTGTGTTCCTGTCGGGGATTTCTACTCATTATCTCATATTTTTAGTATTACATGATGTATCGTACAATTTATCATGTCTTAATTGGTGAATTTAATTTTTTAATAGATTTAACAACATATATTAATTAAATGCTAACAAATCACAAGTAACATTGGTAATAATAAAAAAAAATGGGACTGACATTAAAATTCTTTACATTATCCTATATAATTTTTTAAAAATAAATGAAACGAAGGGATCAGTATTATAAACTACAAAAATTCCAATCCGGTTGGCAACCTCATAATACATCCATCCCATGTGCTACCCTAAGGAAATTCGTATGATTAGATAATTAAGAGAGGACAACACCATCATTCTTCACAGAAATATTAATGAATTATTATGGCTTTGCAAAAGTAAAAGGAACGCCTATTATCAAATATAATTATTATGGCAAAAACTAATTTTGTATTTTACTTTCATTATGCAAATAGAACACCCATTATCCATCTCGCACATTACTCTCTACCGAAAACCTCTCTCACGCCCCTCTCTTCCTCTCTATCTCATTCATGCTTTAATTTATTCATTTATTTCTTTTATGTTAGTCTCTCGTTTCATACTCACCTCCCATTCCGTTTGGCTCACTCTCTTTATCTTCATCTCCTTGCTTGCATCTTATCAATTACCATCAATATTAAGCAAAAACCGATTATTATCTATTGTGCTGAGTTGTCTATAGTGACATGATATTCTTGATTTCTTGTGCAGGTGATAGCACTTAGTGAAAGTGATTTTGTTCAATGTGCTATAGGAACGTTTATAGCTGGAATAAAATTCTTCCCTTGGTACATGCTTCTCATCAAGAGTTTACGATTGTGAGTTTCTGAAAAATAACGTGCATTAAATGAAGTTACCGGTGGTGAGTTTTCGAAAATTAAAGTGTATTAGAGAAGCTACCTTGAAGAAGAATAACGAATTATATCAAGACTATCTGTAGCTTCAAAATTGTGACAAATGTGTATACACAAAAGTTGTATAGTTCATGATTGTTAAATAAAGTTTCTTTATTTATTTTCTGCAAATTAATTTTTAATGTTCTTATCTTCTAGTATATTTTTTATTTATAATTTTTAAAAGGCTGTAATACCTCCTAGTTTAACTATATTGTCATATACAGTCAAATTATAAAGTATTATTCTTTTCTAAATCATATCTTTAGTTTTATAAAAAAATGGGTAAATTTGAACTTTCTAAAACCTTTAAATAAAGCAACTGCATGACATTTCTTATTAAAAGTATTTTTACAAAATATATAATCAAAAGAGATTTTCACTAGTCTATTTTGCCATCAGTAATAGTATCTGCATTACACCAAAATATCTTAAACAAAAATGTCGTCCACAGGTCAAGCTCATCCACATCTATATGATCATGGCGACAAAAGGCAGGCCATACAACTAGCTACTTAATACCAAAGTATGCCCCCTCTTCTGCATCACAAGACTATGAGCAAAAGCTCAGTAGGTAAAAACTATGCATGCTCATGTATACTTTAAAATCTCATCAGTCTCATTAGTAGTAGTATTTACATTACACCAAAATATCTCAAACAAAAATATCACCCACACGTCAAGCTCGTCCACATGTATATAATCATAGCAATAAAAGACAAGCTAGACAACCAGCTACTCAACACCAAAATATGTCCCCTCTTCTGCATCACAAGACTAAAATGAGCAAAATTTCAATAAGTAAAAATTATACATGCTCATATATGCTTTAAAATCTCATCAAGTTCCCATTGTATACTTTTCTTTCTTAAACATTTGAGTCTATACATTTTCTTTAAAAAAATACTCATAGTTGGTCCCCTTAATACATTGCTAGTACCGTAAATCGATAGGTCGTGATAACATTAGGAGAAAAATTTGTCTAAGAGTAAAAATAGAGTACGGCCATTATGTGAGGTTTTTGAAAACTCCTTCCCTCGTCAAAGGAGCATCCCACAGTGTACTAATATTGTCTCGTTTCAATGAAACAATTATAAGATCTGCAATTCCCACTTCAACAAAGAGAGTCAGTATCAATAGACTTACCTACCCAGCTCTGACAGACTAGTTATCAATAAAACTTATCTTATAAAATTGGTACAATAGTTCTCATTTTTAAATACTATGTAATAAAATTCACAATTTGCATGCAAAATGTGCCATGCACATGCCATTTTATAACTTTCAAGAATAAGCAAGTTTCACATAATGACATTTCCTCTGTAATTCTTGTGACATAGTTATAAGTCTTTATTTATCTCATTCATGAATAGAAATTAAAAGTGGAAATGGTCAATATCCTTTAGAGGTTGGTGTGCTAATTACTTATCATAAATTACTATTATTCAAGATGCATATTTTTTCAAAAGATCGCATCAAGATACTTGAACAAGACTAAAATTAGAACTTTCACCAATTTAGGAAACTTATTCTTAAAATGACTCAGAAGTATACAAATCACTTAAGGTACTTAGCAGCCAATAACTAACATTGAAACAAAAATATTAAAATATGAATGCTAGTTCATTAGCACAAAATGATCGAAAATGACATATAATTTTGTAAAAACTAATCCAATTGTCTTTAAATGGTGTCATTTCATTTTAAAAATATTTGAACAGCATATTCCCTAATTCAAGGACATTCCCACATGATTAAAATCATGATTTTAAACCTATTATAATATTTTATAAGCCAATTCCTACATATACATATCAAAAAAAATATTTAGGATAACATAGAAGCACATTTGAAATCGTTTTCGGTATAGACAAGTTTAAAACAATTTATACACTTGTCTATGGCTACAAACAGCAACTAAATTAATGGTATAAATAATATAATCTATGACATATCTATTGCTAATTGAGGAAATCAGATTACAAATATAAAAAGTTTAATACACCCACAGAAACACTTGAATCCACAATTAGCAAATTTGAGGCTCTAGGTGTAACTTGAATTCTCTATTTAAATTCTATATTCTAGTAATATATAAGGGTTTCTATGATCATTATTCATCAAATAATAGCTTTGGTTTAAGAGATAAAACAAAAGAAATTAACTATAAGTTCAAAATCCTATATAATGCTCATCTTGACTAGTTTGAGCTTTTTCCAATGTTCTTGCTTTCTACTTACACCAAACTAACTCCTAAGACTTTGAAACTGATTTTAGGACTTAACAAAACCTAGAAGAACTATTATATAAGTAAGAGTAAGTGGTGAACTCAAATTAGAAAATAAAACATAGGAAGAAGAGCTAATAGAATTACCTTGACTAGTTTTAATCTATCTTATTTTCTAGAGTTCTAACTTGAGTTCTACCACTTGGAAACTCTTGGAAATGGTTGAGAGAAGTCTAAAAATGAGCTAGTGAGGTTTAGGTCATGGCTGGAGAGAAAGAGAAAGAGAATGACCATATTTGGTCCAAAATCAATACGTAATGGCTAAGAAAATGCATAACTTAAATTCTAAGTGGTATTTTGGGTATTTTGCATGTTACTTTCCATGTGTCCAGCTCTAAAACATCCTTAGCATAGTCATCATATTACTGGTCATTCCTATATATTCAAGTGTAGCCAAAGTTGGTGAATCTTAATTTAGAAAGTGAAAACTTGTCATACTTTGACTTACGATCCTATGTGATAAATTTTATTATAGTCTAGTGAAACCTAGCCCTATAACCAATAATTAAACATAAAAATAAGTCAATTAGACTAAAATTAATAATACAAATATAGTATTATCACTTAATAATTAGAATGCACAAAAATAATATTATGCGATTAAGCTGAATCTAAGCTAGCTTAATGCAATAAAACACAAATTAGTGTCGTGAATGCCACCTCATGCTTACCTGGAGCCAAAAAATAAAATGCTATAAATAAATCCTAAACATTAAATTAAAGCCAATTGATGCATTAAACACACAATGAATTTTGCTTGGTAAAACATGAAAATTGTATTGTACCAAAAAACTACTATGTGACCAAGTTATCAACAAACATGATCTTAATACTTGTGCACATACTATTGCTTTCATAAGTATATTTTTTGTCTATTTAGCACACCCAACTCTCTCTCTGAGGGTATTGAACTTTTACACTGCATCGAGACATTTCGACAATTAGTGTAATAATATGTATGTAAATGCACATAACATAATAAATGAGCATGTTACTATTAAAATTATATTAATGACTTCTAGGTGCCTAATATGCAATTAGAATATGTTTATTATTGGCTTAGTACGTATATAAGAATCTTCGGCACCACAAAGGCTATACAAGTTCCGTTATTTTTTTATAATTATGTTATATATTTATCCTTAGCTCTTTTTGTTAAAAGTAATCATAACTCTTATGATTCTATAAGACGAAAAAATCAAACGTAAACTGATTTGAAGAACTAAGATCAAGCTTTTTTAGATTGTGCACAATCATTAAAATATTAAGGTATAATGTTAAAATTTATAATGGCATTTAGCTATTTTTTTAAAAGCATAATATAAGGCCACTTAATCAATATAAAAATTTGAAAAATAACTAAATACCATTTAAAAGCTTGAAAGGAATTATAATTATAATCGTATTTAACTATTTATTTAAAATCTAATGATTCAAAGTCATAATCAATAAATACTATTTATTTATTTTTTGATTTAAATTGAGTTACATTCAGAAGTGTTACTAGTACAATTCAGTAGAATTTTAGAAAGGGATAATGACATTAACGTACCCTTATTTTTAACTTTTTTGTAAAAAAATGCCCATCTTTTGAATTTTTGCAGAATAGTACCATCGTTTTTAAATTTTCGCAGAATAATACCCTAGCTTTTGAATTTCTACAAAATAATACCCTTATTTTTTAATTCTATAAATTAATATACTAACAATTTAAATTCTTACAAATTAATACTCTAATATTTGAAATTCTTATAAATTTGTATTCTTAATGCCCAATTAGTTGATTTTAATAATAACAAGATAGTAGTAGCCATCATCAACTTAATCAAAACTTGTTACACAATAATAAAATTTGTGAAAAATATTTCTAGTGCTTATTTAACTTTTCACATAAAAAAAGAAAAGTAAAAAAATTATAACGAGAGGTAAAAATAGTTAATTGTAAAAAAATCATGAGAGGTAAAAAAAATTGTGCTTTTTACCAATTAACCAAAAAGAAAGCAGTTATAAGATAATTTCTGATAATTGTATTAATATCTAAATATTTTTAATAAGTTAATGAGAATTGTTTGCATTTTTTCATTTGCTTATAGTATAAATGTATATATTATGGTATTAATTTGCAGAATTCAAAACGGATGGTATTAATTTACATAGATTGTAAATGTGAGGATGATCATTTATAGAATTTCAAAAGTGAGGTTATTAATTTACAAAAGTTCAAACAATAAGGTATTTTTTGCATAAAAGTTAAAAGTTAGAGTATTCTAATGTTAAATAACATAAAATTGGATGAATAGTGACATTTCAAATGTCACTAAGCGTTTTGCTGCACGGTTTTATATTTATCATAAATGTCACTAACTACATAAATGTGACTAAAAGTAAGCAACAATGACATTTTAAATGTCATATATGAGGATTTTTATTGTAGTGGTTATCCCAATGTACCTAGATTCAACTTAATATATAAGGTGAGATCTTTTGTCCAATTTTCGTATCCTATTTTGTATCCAACTCATGAACTAATAATGTTAGGTTATATACATGTATAGCCCAAAATGCAGGCTATAGATTTTATAACAATTATATTATATTATTGCTTTCTAATTAAGTAGGGCCAATTAAGTGATCTAATTATAGGCTCAGGAAATTACCAATTAAGTATGAACTGTATAATGTGTGGTTACTTAATACTGAATCAATAAGGATTCGTAGGGTCTCTATTGGCTATCAGTATATAAGAACATAACTAATAGAGTTTTGGTTCTCAAGTCAAATAGAATGTGAACACATTCTTGGTATCAAACACAATGGATATAGGTTTTCTCTTAACAAATCTTTTCTTGACAATTTAGTACGATAGATTCTAGAATTGTATTTGGTTTAACAATCCATTATATATATTTAACAAGTGGTACTAGAGTAGGTTATCATGTTAAATTGATTAGGATAATCATGCATATCCTTATTTTTTGATATCTTTTCCCACTTGGTTTTCTTGGGTTTAGATATTACATGTATGATTGATAAATTTTTCATGATTTTGTTGAGATATTAAGTTTTGGATCATAAAGTTTGCAGATTAAGATGAAAAATCGCATTAGGTTTGAGTTACCTAATTTTAAAATCAGGTAATTAATGCCAAGCCACAACAGCATGGCACTTTAGTGCTATTTCAGTGGCATTGTAGCACCAACCTATGGATCAGGCGGTGCCACCATGTGGTAGCAATGGTGCCATGACACCACATGCTGCGCCGCAGAGCCATTACCCGGGAGAAATTTTTTTTAGGTCAAATTTTGACATAATTAAGGCACATGGTCTCAGTTTTACATAGAATTGAATCGTTTTCGGCCCAATTCAAGAAGTTCTAACTTAAAACTTAACTAATGAATTTTATTTTTTCAACCTAACTTCAATATGACCCACACTTTGTCTATTGAAAACTCTATTTAGCTTTAAGAGTTGATAAAAGTGTTTAAAACTTAGTTGGTCATCCATTTATGTTTGTGCATTGAAATTATCAATTTAATATTTGAGGTACTTTAGTTATTATTTTCTTTGTGCTATTTGTTTAAATATTTTAAAATAAATAAGCTAAAACAACATACTACCAAAGTAATCTCTATTATGTAAATTTATTTATTTTGAAATATTTAAATGATTGTGTGTTTATTATTATTCATGCGAATAATTGCTGGCCCAAAGGAAGGTGATTGTTTGGCCGAATAATAAATATACATGCAGTAACAGATATATGATAGTTATTAAGCTTCCATATGGACTACAATTTACTGTGTAACAGGATTCACTGTTAATTTTTGATTACTGCACTAAAAAATACCACTTACAAGTTAATAAGTCAGCCCAAAGGAAGGCTTATTGATGTTGTTTTGGGTATTTTGTGATGGTAGCCTACCTTAAATATTTATTTGCAATATGTCATGCTAGTATATCATATTATTTTGTATGCTTAGTTTATGATATGTTTTAATATGAGTTGTTATTTTTTTGGTTCTCTGTACAGTTTTTGCTTCAAACATATTTGCTAATTGAATTCAAATCATGTGCTCAATGACATGAACTTGAAGAAGTGGAAAGAACACATTATGATTATGCTCAGTTACATAGATCTAGAACTAGCACTCAGGAAAGAACAACTTGCTGCTCTTACAGATGAAAGTTATGCTATAGTTATTAAGAATTTTGAGTAGTGGAAATGTTGTAATTGCATAAGTCTCATGATCATGAAACATTCTATATTTGAGACCATTAGAGGCATTGTGCCAGAGATTGATAATGCTAAGGAGTTCTTTGACACAATTGCGGAATGTTTCCAAAGGAATGAAAAAAGCAGAAACAAGTACCATGTTGAGCAATTTGCTTGGTATACATTATAAAGGTAAAGGGAACAGTAGGAAGTACATCATGGAGATGTCTAATCTGGCTTCAAAACTAAAGGCACTTAAGTTAGAGCTGTCGGATGACTTGCTCGTGCAATTAGTTTTACTATCTCTTCCATTGCAATTCAGTTCATTTAAAGTGAGCTACAACACCCAGAGAGAAAAATGGACTCTTAATGAGCTCTATCTCAGTATGTACAAGAAGATGATAGATTAAAGTGAGATAAAATAGAGAGTGCTCATTTAGCAGTAACCTCTCAAGATAAGAAAAGGAAAAGGACTAAGGATAAAGGAGTAATAATTATGACTTCACAAAATCAAGTGCAAAAGAAGTAAGATGAGGAATTAGCTTGTTTCTTCTGCAAGAATGCAGGACATGTGAAGAAGGAATATCCCAAGTATACCATCTGGATTGTCAAGAAGGGTAAGCTTCTCAATTTTGTCTATTCTTATATTAATTTTACTTCTGTACTCAGTCATACTTGATGGGTAGATACTGGTGCCACTACTCACATAAGTGTATCTATGTAAGGTTGTTTGAGGAGCTGTCTACCAAATAATGCTGAAAGATACATTTATGTGGGCATTGGCAACACAACTATAGTAGAGGCAATATGCCTATTTAGGTTGTAATTAGGTTCCAGTTTATTTTTGGATTTGGATGAGATATTCATTGTACTGTCATTTAGATAGAATTTAATTTCTATTTCAGTTTTGGATAAATTTGGTTATTCTTGTTCATTTCGAAAATCTTTTTCAAAATTCCAATATTATTATGACTAATGCTTTGATTGATAACCTATACAAGATCGATATTATTACCTCAATTAATGAAACCTTGCATGTCGAGAAACATGGTACAAAACACAAAACCATTAAGAATTCCTCTATGTTATGGCACAAGCGATTAGGACATATCTCTAAATAGAGAATATAATGTCATGTGTCAGATGGAATTCTTGAGCCACTTGACCTCACAGATGTCAGAGTTTGTTCGAGTGCATTAAAGGCAAACAAATAAATATACATAAATTAGGTGCCAATAGGAATTCCGGTGTCTTAGAACTGATACATAATGATATTTGCGGTCCATTCCTTATGGCTTTTTAAAATGACTAGTATTATTTCATCACATTTACAGACGATTACTCTTTCTATAGGTACCTATATTTAATTCATTAGAAGTTACAATCCTTGGGCGTATTCAATGTTTTCAAAGTCGAAGTTGAAATTCAACTCGATAAGAAAATTAAAGCCATCAAATCCGATCATGGTAGTGAATACTACGGTAGGTATGATGGATCTGGTACACAATATCCAGGACCCTTTACCCAGTACCTAGAGGAATATTGAATCGTTGCATAATATACAATGCTAGGAAAAGCTACATGAATGGTGTTATTAGGCGATGAAACTGAACGCTTAAGGATTTGGTGAGGTGCATGATTAGTCATTCTTCCTTACTTAAGTCACTCTAGAGAGAAGCTCTAAAGACTGTAGTTTACATACTCAACAGAGTACCTAACAAATCAGTAGCTAAAATCCTATATGAACTATGGACAGGTAAGAAGCCTAGCATTTGGGGTTGTCCAGCTGAGGCAAGGCCACACAAGCCACATGAAAATATATTGGACATAAGAATAATAAGTTGCTATTTTGTTGACTACGCTAAAGATCTAGAGATTTCAAATTTGATGATCCTTCTAACAGGTCCTTTTTCTAGACGGATAGTGCGAAATTCCTTAAGGATGTTAAGGTTAGGAAGGGAGATAAGGTTAGGGATGTTGTCTTTGAGAAAGAATTCGTTTTTCTTCCTACAGTTGCTATTGAAAGTGATCAGGCTTTTTTGCCTGATATTATTCAAGAAGTAAATCTAGAAATTCAAGATAATATTCCGCAACTCCCTATCTCATATGAGGTAGTTGGTCCTGAAGAGAACAACCTCAAGAGGAAGTGCCATTAAGGAGATCTATTAGGGAAAGGAGAAACGCGATTCCGGATGATTACATTATCTATCTCCTAGAATATGAGTTTGATATGGGAGTGAAAAATGATCCAATCAATTTTACTTAAGTTAAACAAACTTTAAAATCCTAACAGTGGATCACTGCCATGGAGGATAAGATGAAACTCATGAAAGATAATAACATTTAGGATCTCGTCAAATTGCCAGCAAAAAAGAAACCCATTAGTTGTAAATGGATTTTTAAAACCAAAATGGATTCTGAAGGTAATATCGAGAGATATAAGGCTTGTCTAATAGTAAGGATTTTCCTCAAAAAGAAAACATTGACTATAAAGAGACTTTCTCTCTAGTTTCTTCGAAAGACTCTTTTAGAATAATTATGGTACTAGTAGCTCATTTTGTTCTAGAGCTATATCAGATGGATGTAAAGACTGCGTTTCTTAATGGTGATATAAAAGAAATGATTTATATGGTACAACAGACTAACTTTGTAACTAGACATTTAAAGCCCATGCTCTGTAAACTAAAGAAATCCATCGATGAACTCAAACAAGCATCCCTGTCAATGGTATCATAAGTTCCATCAAGTAATTTCCTTATTCAATTTTGAGAAAAATTCAGTAGATGGATGCATTATCACGAGCTCAGTGGGAGCAAATGTATCTTCTTGGTCTTATATGTCGATGACATACTTTTGACAAGCAACGATATAGACTTATTGCACAAAACTAAGAGATTTCTATCAAAAAAATTTAAGATAAAAGATCTTAGGGATGCTTCTTTTGTATTAGAGATTAAAATACATCGAGATCCCTCTCAGGTCATTCTTCGATTATCACAAAAGAGCTATATCGAAAAGGTACTTGATAGATTTAGCATGAGCAAATGTACTTAAGAGATACATCCATTGCTAAGGGTGATAAATTCAATCTCATTCAGTGCCCCAAGAATGATTTTGAAGCTAAAGAAATGCAGAGGATCCCTTATGCCCAGGTCTGTATGCATCTGAATATAGCGCACATAGTTAGAGTGTTAGGCAGCTATTTAAGTAACCTTGGTATAGATCACTGGACAACAACAACGGGGGTTTTACAACATTTATAGAGAATGAAAGATTACATGCTCACTTATCAGAAATCTGAATATTTGGAGATCGTGGAGTATTCCGACTCCAATTATACTAGATGCCTAGATAGTAAGAGATCTATTTCAAACTGTATTTACCTGCTTGGCGGAGCCACTGTATTGTGGAAGAGTATTAAGTAGATGCTCACAACTTTTTCCATTATGGAGGTAGAATTTATAGCTTATCATGAGGCATCGAATCAAGGGATATCGCTACAGAATTTTATCACCGGGCTGCGAGTTATCTATCGCAATGAAAGGCTATTAAAGATTTATTGTGATAATATAGCTGCTATTCTATATTCCAATAATAACAGAAGCTCGTCAAAGTCTAAACACATAGACATTAAGTTTCTAGTCGTTAAGGAAAGAGTTCAAAGTCACCTAGTATTTATAGAACATATCAGAACTAACTCGATGTTGGCGGATCTGCTCACTAAAGGTTTAATGCCTAAGTTATTTCATGAGTATACTACTCATATGGGTGTTTTAAAATTTAAAGATGTTCAAAATTAGTCAGAGTTAGAATTCACAAGTTCTCTTGTGAATACATACATTTATTACTTGATATCAATAAAGTGATAGTTTTCTTTTATACTCTGAATTTATATTTTATTTCTTTCTATCTATTGTTTTACATAAAGTTAAGGTTTTACATAAAGAGAAAGACTAAGGTTGATTCATTGGAATTATAAAGTAGGACCAAATAGAAATAGGCATGTAAGATTACTTTTCGTGTACTTTCTATGCCACACATCCATACTTGATCTATATCATTACGAATATTGATTGGTAATCATTTATGGGTTGAGTTGTCTACCTAAGGGCAATGAAAGCCACTTTGGTTTCAGGTTAATATATAAAATAGTTCAGATTGTTTTAAGGAGTAATTTCTTAACAAACAGCAATAAGGTATGCACTCAAGTTTTCATTATATAATTATCTCAAGAAAAACTCATATAGCCTAAGTGGGAGATTGTTGGGTTATATACAAGTATAATCCAATACTTGTGCCATAGGTTTTATAATAATTATATTATATTATGGTTGTCTAATTAAGTGAGGCCAATTAAGTAATCTAATTATAGGCTCAGGAAATTACCAATTAAGTATGGACTATGTAATATGTGATTACCCAATACTAAATCAATAAGGATTGATGGGGTCTCTATTGGCTATCAATATATTAGGACATAACTATTAGAGTTTTGATCCCCCAAGCCAAATAGAACGTACGCTTTTTTCCTCTGTGTTTATCAACAGAAAGAGAACCTATTGAGTATACATAGAGTATTCTGGCTATGGAAGACGTTTTAATCTCAGATTTTAATTAATTAATTGCTTCTGCTTATATGATCATATTTTTTGCTATCAATATTTTTCTAACAATTTGGCATGGTATATAGATCACTTTTTAACTTAATCATTTTATAATACCGTAAAAACCTCGATAAATGAATGATTGATAAATTAATAACCTCACTTAAATAATAAATCTTCTAGTCCCGACTCGAGCCAATATTGTACTAAATTAATAACCTCGCTATATGCATAAGATAATAATTTTTAAAAAATCTTTTAGGGCTTCATAAAAATATAAGTTAATAATTAACTAAATAAATTAAATAAATAATATATAAAATTTATAAAATTAAGAAATTTTTTCTTAATAATTTATATTTTCTCAATTGAGTTCTTTTTCAAAATATGCATCTAATATTTGTTTTCCCCCTTTTATATCTAAGTTAGACTCAACCTCATCCAAGCGTGCATTATGTTTGGGTTTTTTTTTCCTCATATTGTAAAGAGTAGTTATTTAAGATTACTTTTAGTTGAAATATTTATTAAAACGCAACTGTCATTTAGATCAAGATCATCAGTAACATCCATTAGCCTTTGAATATTCTCTTTGTAGATTCTGTCATCATACTATTTTCACTGGGATAATTCAAAAAATGCTCAACATCTATTACTTTTCTATAGTGTATACTAGAAATGATTTGACAAAAATTATATGCATGATAATATTTGAAATTGTATACATGTTCACATTAATTTTGACCACATCCATTGTTTTTTTGATTTATAGTATCTACGTAAAAATTGATAAAAAGAAAAAAAAAATACATGCATAAGTTACAAAACATAATTCTGGGTAAATTAATAAATATTTACTTACGAATAAATTAATAAATTATTTAGTCATCGATAAAAAATAATATTTTTTCTTGGTCTTAATAATATTAATTTATAGAAATTTTACTGTAATATTTTAATATAATGTAACATTTTTTATTGATTGGACATATATTCGGACAAAAAAGTTGGAAAAAATTTAGGCAAATAACTAATATTTTAAATTTGATTAAATATATGTCCATATTAATGTACTTAAATGTACTACATATATAAATTTTTATGCTTGGTATATAATATTTTACACTTAGTATATAAATATATATATCAAATATTTTGCTATGATATTTGAAAAGTTGATATTTACTTAAATTAGGCTCAGAATTTGGTCACTTTTGCTATAAGACCCAAAAGTTGGATAGGATTTGATTTCCTTTTACACTTGTGCCTATATAGTAACGAGGGGGTAGATTCCTAAATTTATTTGCCCAAGTTTCTCATACTTTATATGATCCTGGTTAATTATTTACTTAGGATTTATGCCTAATCATAGGCGATTAAATGTTTACCTCTAATTGACATGACTCAAAGAAAAGGGACAATTTCTATATTTGATCATTTGTGCAAAAATCCATTTTTTTAAAAATTATTTGTAGATGGATTTTCTGGTCACTAATCCTATATTAATAGTAAAGAGAAAATTTAGGGAGAATTGAGAAAAAAATAAAAAATTGAATCATCTCCTCCCAATTTGAATGTAAATAATTCTTTAAATTTTTATCTTATATAGATAAATAAATACATGATTAATGGATAAACAGAGAAACACTTTCTTAATTTATAATTTGTATAATATATCAATTACAAATTACTAAACATTACTTAAATCTATAGATTCTATTGACCTGCAATTGGATTCAAGATAATGCAATGTGTCCTAATTATAATTTCAAAAGGATTGAATACACTACCTAATGGGGATTAAGGTAGAGGTGTTGATCAAATAATTCAAGATTCTTTCCGAGAAATTGGCAATCCTATGGCTAGGGTAAGGACAAAGAAGATGAATGAAGCTTTTTAAGGCATAATCATGGAAGCACACAACAAAGAGGCTATTCTAGAAGATTCTAAGACTAATCTAGAAGTTTCAAAAGCTTTACCAAGGGCAGCCACTTATCTTTATGTATAAGGCTTTAATGTATAGGCACAATTCGCATGTTAATGCGCTCATAGGATTAATTAGGATTTTTCTTATATTTTAGGCCCATGCTTTTAGTTATTTTATTTAACATTTTTTTTATTATTAGTTAGGGTTTCCTATTCAGATTATAATTCAAGCCTAAAAAAAGGCCACAAAATGTGTAAATAGAGTAGAATATCAAAAATAAAAAGATGATTTCTTTGATGAGCTTTGCTTTGCCTTTTTGTGTTCATGGCTAAATATAAATTTCGACTTATCAAAAGAGTGATCAACCTTTTGGCCTCTTAAGATTAGGGTTTTAAGAATCTAGCTTCCTTAGGGTTCTAATATGATCAATAATAATTTGTTTCCTAAAAATTCAGAGTGCATCTAATCCACTACTTTAAGGGTTCCTAGGGCTTATTACTTAACAGGTTCTTATCAATTGTTATCAGAGCTTTAGTTTCTAGAAATTGCTTACTTATCTCCATCTTATCTTTATTGTGTTTTCTTTCTTGAGTTTGCTTCGAGACTTTATTGTATTTTCTTCTTGAGTCTGTTTCGAGTCTTTAGTATATTTTCTTTCTTGATCTTGTGCATTTCTTGATCTATTTCAAGTTTGTTTCAAGTCTACAAAAAAAACAACGTTTGTTGTTTCTAGTTGTTCTATTATTATATATCAAATTGAAGCCCGTTCTGGGTCTTATAACTTTGAACGACTATGTCTATTGTTTTCATCACTTTCTAAGGCTTCAAAGTTTTGTTACGTCATTTTCTTGAATCTCTTCGTTTTTTTTTCATGAGTTTTTCTTGAGTTTTGTCTGTATCATTTGATTTTGTTAAGAACATAAAGGGGGTTGCCTTGAGTGGTAAAAGACAAGAGAGTTAAATTTATCAATGATAAAAGCCAAAATAGTGTGAAATACAAGTGGTAACAATCAGATTTTAGTGCAAACACGTGAGCGAGTGTGTGAGGAATAACAAATTCTATTATTTGCCGATTACAAGCATGAGTAGTGGCAGAAAAAAATAAGAGGTTGACATGAAGGTGTTTATAAGAGTTGTTAATAAGTAGTTTAGATTGCTGAATGTGAGATTGGATGGGTTGCAATATTCTTCTAATCAAAAATCTGATAGAAGACTTATGTCTATAAAGGAAGAAGAAGTTGATTCAGATTTGGAGAAATTTAGTTCTAATCAAAGCAAGATAGTTGACTCTAATAGAGATAACAATTTGGGAAGTATTAAAAGGAAAATTCCAAACTTTCAAAGAAAGAATGATCCTGAGCTATACTTAGAATGAGAAAGAAAGGTTGAGCATATATTTGCCTGTCATAATCACTCTGAGGAGAAGAAAGTAAAGCTTGTAGCCATGGATCACAAATTATGCCAGCATATAATGGGATCAATTGGCGATCAATAGGTGTAGGAATGGAGAGAGGCCTATTCAGTCGTGGGAAGAGATGAAGCTGATGATGTGCAAGAGATTTATACCTAGCCATTGCTATAGAGATTTGTATCAAAAGTTGTAAAGGATGATTCAAGGTTCTATGAGTATAGAGGAATATTACAAAGAGATGGAGATCGTCATGATTAGAGCCAGCATAGATAAAGATCGAAAAAGCAACGATATCAAGATTTAATTACGGATTAAACAAGAAAATTGTTGATATGGTTGAGTTACATCATTATGTAGGGATGGAAGAGCTGTTGCACAAAGCTATTAAAGTAGAGAAACAACTTAAATCGGAGGGGTTCATATCTTGTTCATCTTCTAATCCTTCATGGAAATCAAATCGGAACAACAAAAAAGCTACCTCAAACATAAGAAAAGAAGTGAAGTCAAAAGATTCGGTTGATATTCCTAAAGGTAAAACTGAAACTAAAACTACTCCTAGGCCACGTGATATTAAGTATTTTAAGTGCCAAGGATTCGTGCATATTTCTTCCCATTATCCAAACAAAAGAGTTATGGTTGTGAGGATTAATAGAGAAATAGAAAATGCTAGCTCGAGTGAGGTTAAAATTCCATCATTAGAGGATTATTCTAATGTTGAAGTGGAAGAACCTGTGCATAATGACTTGCTAGTTACAAGGAGAGCTCTAAGCATACAGCCTAAGGATGATGATGATGAGGAGCAACATGAACATATCTTTCACACTAGATGCGACGTAAAGGATAAGGTATGCACTATAATTATTAATAGTAGAAGTTGTACTAATGTTGTTGGTACTTTATTAGTTGAAAAACTGAATTTGCAAACCATGAGGTATCCTAAACCATACCAGTTACAGTGGTTGAATGAGTGTGGAGAAGTGAAAGTAATCGAACAGGTTCTAGTTTCTTTTTCAATTGGCAAATATAAACATGAGATTTTTTATGACGTAGCACCAATGCATGCTGGTCATATATTGCTTATTGACTACGGCAGTTTGATAAGAAGGTTACACATAATGGGTATAAAAACTGTTATTCTTTTGTAATGAATAACCAAAATATTGTCCTAACTCTTCTCATACCTTTGCAAGCCTACAAAGACCAAAATATGATAGCAAGAGAGTGCAAAATGAAAAGAGAACAAAAATGTGAGCAAGAGCAAAAGAAAAAGCGAGTAAGTAAGGAAGGGAAAGTAGTGAGTCTGAGTGGCAAAAAGGAGAGAAAATTAAAAAAAAAGTGTATTTACTGAAAAAATGAGGTTTAGAGTGTCTTAATGATAAGGCAGCAACTACTTATACTTATGTACATGGATGTTTACTTTTCTACTAATGACCTTAACCCTTCTCTGCCTAGTATTGTTGTGTCTTTATTATAGAAGTTTAAAGACTTGTTTCCCGAGGAGATTCCCTGTAGATTACATCCTTTAAGGGATGTTCAGCATCAAATAGACTTTATCCCCGGTTCTGCCATTCCAAATCGACTTACTTATAGAGCTAATCCCAAGGAAACAAATGAGATACAAAGACAAGTGGATGAGCTGGTGTAAAAGGGATTTGTAAGGGAGAGTCTTAGCTTATGTTTGATTCCTATCATCTTGGTTTCAAAAATAGATGGAACATGGCGCATGTGTGTAGATTGCTGAGACATCAACAAAATAACGATTAAGTATAGATATCATATCCCTAGATTAGATGATATGCTTGATGAAATACATGGCTCTTGTTTCTTTTCAAAAATTGATTTAAAGAATGGTTATTATCAAATTCGCATAAACGAGGGAGATGAATGGAAAACAACATTTAAAACTAAATATCAATTATATGAGTGGTTAGCAATGCCTTTTGGTTTAACTACTGCACCTAGTATATTTATGAGATTAATAAATTATATTTTACATGCTTTCACGGGAAAATTTATGGTAGTTTATTTTGATGATATTTTAGTCTATAGCAAAAATCTAAATGAACATGTGGAATACTTGCATGTTGTTTTTAGTGTACTAAAAGAGTACCAATTGTATGCTAATCTTAAGAAGTGCTAATTTTGAATAGAATCTGTTATGTTTCTTGGATTTATTATTAGTTCGCAAAATATTAGTATTGATGAAGATAAAATAAAAATAATAAAGAATTGGCCTACACCTAAGAATGCGAACGAGGTAAGAAATTTTCATGGTATAACATGTTTTTATCGAAGGTTTGTTAAGGATTTTAGTTCTATTGTTGCACCTTTGAATGAACTTGTTAAAAAGAATGTTATTTTTAAGTGGGTGATGTACATATTTTGAAGGATAAGTTAACTAATAGACCTTTGTTATGTTTGCCTAACTTTGAAAAAGCTTTTGAGATAGAAAATGATGCATCTGGAATTGGAATAGGGGCTATTTTGATGTAGAATTTCAAACCAATTGCTTATTTTAGTGAAAAACTAAGTGGGGAAATATTGAATTATCCTGCTTATGACAATGAGCTTTATACATTAATGAGAACTCTTCAAACATGGCAGCATTATTTGTGGTCGTGCATATTCATCATTCATTCCAATCATGAGAGTTTGAAGTTCTTGAAATCCCAAGGTAAGCTTAATAAAAGACATGCTAAGTGGTTGGAGTTCATAGATACGTTTCCTAATGTAAGCAAGTACAAGTATGGAAAGGAAAACGTTGTGACTAATGCATTGTCTAGAAGGTACGCATTATTTACTTTGCAAGCTAAATTACTACGTTTTGAATCGCTTAAGGATTTGCATTCTACTGAGTTTGATTTTAGCCCAAGTATGGAATGCATATGAAGAGTGTGCGTTTATAGATTTTTATAGGTATGAAGGATTTCTTGAAAAACTTTAGATATATTGTGTGAATATTTTTATTTGCCGTATATGAAATGTGATGTGTAATCTGTTTGCGATAAATGCATTACATGTAGGCAGACAAAATCTAAAGTTAAACTCTATTACTTGTATATCCCTTTACCTTTGCCTAATCAATCTTGGATTGATATCTTTATGGATTTCGTTCTAGGATTACCAAGGTCTCCAACTAGAAGAAATAGCGGTTTTGTTGTGGTTGATAGGTTTAATAAGATGGCCCATTTTATTGCATGTTCTAAAACCAATGATGCAACACGTATTGCTGATTTGTTCTTTAAAAAAGTGGTTCGAATGCATGGGTAGCCTAAGACAACTATTAGTGACAGAGATGTTAAGTTCCTAGGTCATTTTTGGCGTACTTTGTAGAATAAATTAGGGACTAAACTCTTATTTTTTACTGTTGCATATCCTCAAACGGATGGTCAAACTGAAGTAGTTAATAGGACTCTCACTATTTTATTCCGTGCTATCACTCAAAAAAACTTAAAGTGGTGAGAGAATTGTTTAGGAATTTAGAGTTTACATATAATAGGTCTGTTCATTCTACTTCTTCTTTTTCTTCTTTTGAAATTGTTTATGGCTTTAATCTTTTAACTCATGTGGATATTTTACCTTTTCCTACTAATGAGTGATAATTTAGATGGTAAGAAAAATGCTGATTTTGTGAGGACTTATATGTCAAGGTTCGGACCAACATTGAAAGGAAGAATGAGCAGTATACTAAGCAAGC